>JAQBSW010001294.1:0-140119 GCA_029291075.1 Eudiplozoon nipponicum | reverse complement strand
ATGAAGTTTTGTTCGCCCTTGACATGAAAGATTTTAAATTGCCATTCGTTTAGACGTGAAAGCCATCTTTCCACTCTGGCAGGGTACTTGACGATAGTTGAAGTTGCGTTTCGAAATGCGCTTAATAATGGTGCATGATCTGTGAAAACAACAATTCTGCTACATCCAACTATGTTGATAAAATGGCGCACTGCGTCGTGGATGGCGAGGAGTTCTCGACCGAAATTGTCGTATCTTGTTTCCACTGGTTGGAGAGTACGCGAGTAGAAACTTATAGGCTTCCGAACTCCGTGGATTTCTTGTCCAAAGTGACTCTAATAGCGAATTCAGAAGCATCTGTCGTGAGTAGAAATTGTCGTTGAAAATATGGATGCGATAGCATTGTGACATTTGATAACAAGTTAATGGCGAGTCGAAGTAATTCCTCGTCTTCGGATGACCATGTAATGATGGAATTCTTGCTAAGTCCTTTTCGATTACGCAGGTGCCTGCATAACGGATAAAGTTGTCTTAAAAGGCCTGGAAGGAACTTGCGATAGTAGTTTAGTACTCCCAGAATTTTCTGCAACTCGCTTACAGTCTTCGGTGACTTGATATTCCTGATTGAATTCGCCTTTGACGGCAAATGTTGAATACCTTGTCGCGTGATACGATGCCCTAAGAAGTCCACGGATGAAGTTGCAATCTGCATCTTGTCACAGACGATCTTGAGTCCGTGGTTAGATAAGCGTAAGAGGACATTTCATAGATGCTAGTCATGAGATTCTAAGTCTGGATTGAATACCATTATGTCATCGAGATGTGACATACAATAAGCGGCGTCGTCGCAATGTATGTTGTCCATGAATTTTTGAAATGTCTGTGTAGCACACTTAAGTCAAAAAGGCATGTAAAGAAAAGGCCAAATGGTGTGATGACTGCAGTTTTCTCGATATACTCTGGTACTACCGGGATGTGATGGTGGGCTTGTCTGAGGTCAATTACTGAGAAGAAATTGCTGCCGTTGAGTTTTTCAAGTAAAGTGTTAATATTTTGAATAGGATATGCATCAGATTTTGTCACTGAATTTAGCTTACGGTAGTCTCCGCAGGCTCTGTACGATCCGTTTGATTTACAGACTAAGTGCAGTGGTGACGCCCATGAACTTTTCGATGGTCTGAGGATTCCCTCTTCCAAAAGCCTTGAGAATTCTTCTTTTAGCTAAGCAGGGGCCAATGGTCGCTTCTTGAGTGCAATAGGTTGTCCTTCTGTGACGATATGATGCATCGTGTTGGAGAATCGTAGCTCTGACTTGTTAAGATCGAAAAGCGATTTGTATTTTCGAAGAGCTGCTGATATCTCTGTTGAATGATGCACTGGGGTTGGCTGAATGACCTGTAACTCCAAACGCTCGGAAGCAAGTGTCTAAAAACTTTGCTCAAGTCCGGTGGAGGGGTCGATTATCTTTTGATTGGCAAGATCAATAATGAGCCGAAATTTCAGAAGGAAATCAAGGCCTATTATATTATGTGAGACCTTGGCAATGATGAAGTTGTGGGAAAATTCACGTCATAAACCCATGTTGAGTAAGCGATGCCGGCAGCCATAACTAGGTATGGGCTCCTCTGTAACTGTTTCAAGTAAAATGCCTAGAGACAACTCGGCCATTGAATCACTCTTGAGAAATGAAACTGCTGCACCAGTGTCTACGATATATTCATCGCTAGTTCTTAAATCAACAAGATGCAGAAAATCGTTGGGTTGTCTGGCCGGATCACACAAAGAAGTAGGCTGGTCATTGTGAATGCCATTGGCAGTTTCTCTGTCTATGTGGCAAATACGGCGTAGACGAAAAGAGTCAATAGGAATGTAAGACTGTAAAAAATTGTTTGCCAGTGGCATTGCTGATGTCGTTGATGCGCAGAAAATACGGTCTTCTACTTTCTGTGCCATACGTTTCCCGATCTTGAAGCTCCACTGTGCCTTTTTTCTGAGGACTGTCCCGTCAACTTGGGAAATTGGCACTCATTCGGGAATTCTTCCGAACGCTGGAGACAGATTTGGCATGAATGAAAAACTTTTGTTGATTACAGCACCAGCTCTTTGGGTAAATTTATTAAATGATTGCGGGAATCTAGATTGCCGCCAACTTTTATTTCGTGTCTTGGTTGGGAAAGTAGTTCGTGCGCTCACTTGATTCAGCTCAGATTTCCCTATAGCTAATCATACTGGAAATTAGCCATATTCGCTATTGTTCTCTCTAAGAAAGTGATCCCATCATCCAACGGGAAAGGATGATATATAAAATAAAAATTTAAAAAAATAAAGTAGAAATTATTGATAAATAGAAACCACCGTGGCTGATTTGACCGAATATAATTTAAAAAAGAAAATTTCACATTTTTACAATATTCTTTGTTTAAATCCTTTCAAGTGTTGAAACGGCTGAGATTAATTCGCCAACGTATTTCCAAAATGAAATTCAAATTTCAATAGGCCGTACCTATTAAAACGAGCAAATTGCACTTGACCAATGGCGTGCGTGTGCACATATACATAAGAACTTCAGCTCTGCTCGCTACGCGCGATTGCTCTCGCTTTCACCAATTGACTGACTACATACGTCGACTTCTGGACTTGTGCTTACCACGCTGTGTCATCTCGTTGCTTAGATTTCAGTCATGCCAATTTTCTTGTTGCTGCACTATTAGTCATACGTTATTGATAATCTATTAAACAGGATTTTTACATGTGCCAGCCACCACGGTGTGGCCACAGATTTTCAACAAGACAATTCGGAGTCTTCGAACAAAAACTCACCTCTCCGGTTTCGACAACTAAACCTATTCTTGTGCACCCACCCAACCGAACTCCAGCCAACCAACCAGATCATACAGCAAGGCTCTAGAAGTACTTTTAAACACTGCATTCACGGCATTTGCTGGTGAACGCTTTTCAGCCCACAGTATCTGTTCTCAGACAATTTCCTGTCTGTTATTCCTCTTATGACATCGCACAGTATTTACTTGCAGCCAGAACGTTTTACAAATTGGCGACCGCGCCCGGATACTGAGAACAAAACTGTTTTTACAACCTATTTGATATTACGAAATCTGTGCGCAAAAATTTGGAGGAGAATAAATTTGTCTTTTATTTAATGTTTTTTTGCTTTACATTAAAATCGACAGAAACACATATAATATCAAGTTTTTCGACACTGGATCATCCTGTTTTTTTAATCTTGTTTGTAAATATTTCTTAGTTGAAGTTTTCTGTGGTCTCCGTAACGTTTTTCTACCACAATTTGTGTTTAAACAGTGGAAGAAGATTTAGTCAAAGTTTCCTGTGTTTAATTCGCTCAAAACCTCTCTTCTACGTACTTGCCTCCTATTTTGCATTAAATCGTGTCAAGCAATGGCAGCAGATTTAAATATTTATGAAACACGTATGTTTTAAATTTTTACATCGCTTTATGTATTTTATTTTGCTTATTTTTGGTATATAAATTTATGAATTTAATATCACGTAAGATTATAAGAATATTAGGTCAAAATCTAGATGTTCTTGTTCCTGTGTGGGACAGGGACAGTGAACTATTCTTCATGCGCGTTGACTCTACCTTTCCCTGTTTCTAGATTATACTATTTAATTGTGCTTAATATTAGTTTTCTTAATTTTTCAACTGGTGTGCGTGATTTATTCTGTTAACTTCAGTTGGCATTTTGTAACGGTTTAGATTAATTCACTAACAAATTGACACAAATAAATTCAAAATATAATATACTGGACCAAAGTGAATGCGCAAAACCACCTTTTACCAGTCATTATGAACACCATGCAATTAACTCGCAAAGCACTTCTAGCTCTGCTCGCTAAGTGTGATTGCTGTCGCCTTCTATGCTTCACTTGCTGTATACGCCGACTACTCTATTTTCATTTACCACGTTGTATTGTGATTCGACTAGTCTTAAGTCACGCCAATCATCTTGTTGCTGCGTATCCAGTCACACATAATCGATCAGCTATTAATCGGATTTCTACGTGTGCCAGCCACCTCGGTGTTGCTGTAGATCTTCATCAAGACTAGTCTAGGCCTTCAAGCAGCAACTAAAAATCCTGCTTCCACAATTCTACTTAATCAGTTGCATCAACTCAAAGGATCACGAGCCAACGAACAGGAAATCAAAGCAATTGTCTAGAAGGATTTATGGACATCCACAGGCTGCAAGCATTCATAAGCTCTTACAGCTTTAGCCAGTGATTTCTTTTATGGCTTGTTAAGAGCATCCACTTTACTTGCTCTCTCAGTTTCCTTATTGGTCTTCTTAGTAACATTGCACAGCACTTCCTACAAGCCGGAGCGCTACAATTTGGCGACAGCGCCAGAATCGGGGAGCAGTGCTATTGTTAAAACTTGTTATGATAATACAAACAATTAAGTGAAATATTAATGTTAGAATTTTGTTCTTTTGACAGAAGTTTTGGGTGTTACCGGATCATCCTTTCTTTTCTATCATGATTATTCTTTGATACACGTTTTAAATATTTATGAGTCAAAGACTTTTGTGATTCAATCGGCCAAACATTTTTGCTTACGTGATTTTGTACCATATTCTGCATTTCATTTTTATTTAAACAGTGAAATTAAAATTTAATAAGCGCTTCGTTATCATTCTTTAAAATGTACAGGACACGCATGCTTTAAAATTTTTAAAATATACGTGTGAATTACTTCCTAACATGAGTTTCTCGAATTCTCAGTTAGCCCAGTGCCCATCCGCCGGTCTTACATCTAATGACGTTAGACTATCCACTTTAGTGAGATCCATTTCTGTTTTGAGTGAAATCCGTGAAAGATACATCATATAAGTAACAAATTATTAAGAAAACTGCAAAGCAACGACGTCTAAAACAGTAAAAATGACAATCGAGACCCCTACGATCATTCAGTTGATATTCTCCAAAAATTGGTGCGATAATCCCCAAAAGTGTGTCTGTAATTTTTGAAATTACTTGCATCGTTTAGAGAATTTACCAAGTGGATGCCAGTTTCCTACCTTAGATGACCAAAAAAATAAGGCAACAGTGTCTATTCTGCACGCATAAAGGAGATCAAACTTTGAACGCCTATTGCTACAGATAATGCTGATACCTTTCGTGAATGCAGGATATGCCGCATAGACAGCAATGCCGATCATGTCATTTGTAGCGATCAGCCTATTTTCCTATATGACCAGGCCAAAAAAACAAATGAACTTTTGCATTTACTAGATTTCAAAACTGGAGAAGAATTCATACTGGAATCAGGTGCAGTAATTTCTGTTCTCAAGGGGGATTCCATGATCGAGATGTCTCTATTTGTTCTACTCAATACAGCTACAGGGGCCCATTCTTACGTAAAGTTGCCGCGTTTGCACCTTAAATATATGTTTACGACGTGAATTTTCTCACAACATCGTCGTCGCCAATGTCTCAAACAACGTTATATGCCTTGATTTCCTGTTGAAATATCGCCGACATATTATCAAAGTAAAATTCAAAATTTAATACGCTGGACCAATGAGAACGCAAAAAACTAACGTTGACCCATTTCGTGCAACTTTGCATCTATATAAGCATGATGCAATTACCACGCAACAAACTTTCTGCTCTGCTCGCTACGTGAGATTGCTGTCGCCTTCTCTGCTTCACTGGCTGTATACACCGATTACTCTACTTGCGTTAACATTCGGATATACTTCAGTCACACCAATATTCTTGTTGCTAAACATCCAGGCATATATAATCAATAATCTATTACTCGGATTTCTACGTATGCCGACCACCTCGGTTTTGCCGCAGATCTTCAACAAGACAAGTATAAGCCTTTGAACAGCAACTATCAAATCTTGCTTAGATAAATCTACTTATTCAGGTATATCTATTCAGAGGATCACGAACCAACGAACAGGAAGACGGAGCAAGTATCTAGGACATCTGGTAACCCACCCATTGCAATCATTTATAACCTCTCACGACATTTTCCGGCGACTGCTTATATTCAAAATTTAAGACGCTGGACCAATGAGAATGCTAAAAACTATCGTTGATCAATTCCGTGCGACTTTGCACTTATATAATTATGATGCAATTACCACGCAACAAACTTTCTTCTCTGCTCGCTACGTGTGATTGCTAACTTGACTGCCAGAAAGCGATAGTGTGTAAGGTTTATGAATGATAGTAACACAAAACAGCACAACTAATTGACTGCTATTTAAAACGACATTGAAAAGCATCATTTTGTCTGTTTGCGAAGAGAGATATTTTCTATGGCAAAAATAAAGTAACAATTATTGAGAAATTAAAACCACAGTGGCTGATAATAACTATTATCATCAAAAAAGAAATGTTCACTTAATTTTTGCAGCATTCTTATTCTAAATTCGTTTAAATATGCATACTATTGATTTGTGAGGGTATTATATTTTCTGAATTTTGTACTTGACGAGCGTGATTTTATCTGTTGACTCATTGTTGCCGTTTCAATTTTACAAATTTTGATCCTCACGATATATTTCTGTCATGTTTCCGCTTTGATTTGAGCATATTTGCATCGTTCAGTTACCTGTTATTCAATTATTCTGTTTTTGTGTCTTTTTTGAGGCCCTTTGGTCACTAAAATAAGAGAGCCTCTGAGATGCCAGGTTCGGATAATCCATAGATGCGTTATGATCATCTAATTTTGAACATTTAAATCCCTTAGAACTATCTTTTAAACTAAATTTCTTAAGTCCACCTACTTATTTAACTGTATCCTCAATACTTTCTAAACTGGACATAATATTAAAATAAGTTTTCTTGCAATATATTGTAGGATGTTTTGTAGTTATTGTTTGAGGTTTTGCGGGGTATCTGTCTGTTTAGTGATACTAAACCATTCCTACATATGCCTGGTAGCTGATATTGAGATCCGTGTTTATGATCAGTCCCCGACCTTCGTCCGATGGGTAATGTGAGAATGCTAAGTCGAATCATCATACTTTTTTTGAATATAATGTTGCAAAGTAAAATAAAATTCACTATTAATCCAAGTTTTGTATAAAAGTAGTCACAAAAAACGCAATAAATAAAAAGGAAGATATAAATCCAGAATGTCTTAGTAGTTTTTTTGAGTCACTGATAATTGATGAAGAGCACACAACATATAAATCACAACGACAGCTCAAAACAGTAAACCACTGCATGTTACCGGCGTTTTGCGCGCGGGTGTTTTTTTATTATTAAACAAAACCCTATTAATTACAATTAAATTTTCAGTTCAAGAAATCTCAATTAAAACTGCTAGAAACTAACAGAGATTGTTGCTAAAATCACAGTTAAGAAAAATATTGTGTAAAACCAGAATAAACATATGTGACCTTAAGGAAAACTTTATTTGTCGAAAAATGATCTATGTTTGGTTGTAACACGGAGCCGCGCGTTACATACACCCCCCGACAATGAAAATTAAAACACAATGAAGGGGCTAACCTTACAAGAGGTGTTATGGCTCTGTTGACACTGACTTTGGTTCCTCTATCTCTCGTGGCGGCGTGACGGCGTCAGTTGGTTTTGTTGCTGGTGAAATGTCGGGCGTCAGCCCGTGGTCAGCCAAACTGTCTAGAGGTGGAATAATCGTCTCTTCGCCGTATGATAGATCAATATCGATGAACAGCGGGTCATTTTGCTGTGCTGCTTGCAATTTATGAGTACTTATAGGTCAATGACACAGGATCGAGTCACAGAGTTTTGCAGGACGGCTCAGGGAGTCTGCGACTACGTTTTTGACCCCTTGACGTTAGTGAATTCATATCCATACTAATGTATTCGTGTAAGTTAATTACGCGCGCGGTTTGACATGGCTCCGATTTTGTCGCATTCCGATATGGAAAAAATTGTTATGGATCTTCAAAACTCCATGGAATTGATGAAGAATGAAATGTCCATATTGAAGAATGATTCAATTGTGAATGCAAAAAAATTGGAGCAAGTGGTGAAAAATAATGAAACTTTAAGTGCGCGTATAGTTGATCTAGTTGAACAGAATGAGACATTACTTGTGAAGCTAGACAAATTACAGACTGATGTTCAACCATGGATCGAATTGGCCGATTTAACTGTGGAAGGTGATATGCTAGTTAAAGATAAATCATCTGGTGAGGAAATGCTAAATATATTAGCAAACGAAGTTTCAGCACGTATTAGCAAACAGGATCAATTAGTTTTATTTAATCTAGATGAAGATGCCGATGTAAAAGACGTCGAGAAATTAAATACGTTAATAAAAGAAGAAACACATGCAGCTATTACTAAATGCTATAGGGTGGGGAAACGAGCTGATCGTCCAAGGCCTGTAATTGTAAAATTATCAAAAAGGCCAACAAATATGCAATTAGAATCGATCAATAAAAAGAAAGAGGAGAATTTGAGCTTTCACAGCATATTTATTGGACGGGACAAAACGTTCCTCCAACGGAAATTGGCAAAAGTAAAAAAGTTAAAGAACAATCAGGAACGGAAACCGCCAATGTCTGATGAAGCTGTTAAACGGACTCAATCGAGTGTGACTGCAACATCAAAAAACGATGTATCGTTATTAACTGTTGTGGACAGAAAGGGGAAAGGAAGTATGGCCTCGAGGCCCGTGAAAAGAATAGTAAAGAAGCCATCAAGGTTGAATCAGTAAAAGTCGACACTTGTTTAGATAAGTCGCTATCTACATTTACTCTATTTTATGCTAACTCTCGAAGTGTTAAAAATAAGAACTTTTTACTGTGTAATTTTATAATAAGTAATGATTTCGACTTTATAATATTATCCGAAACTTGGCTTAACAAGGATATTAAAAACCATGAATTTGATATTCCTCACTATTCTTTATTCAGAAAGGACAGATCGCTGGATAAAAGAGGTGGAGGAGTACTCATTTATTGTAAATCTGTATTTAAGGCGAAAATTTTACATACTAGTGATGATAATGCTATCATTGATTTCTTATCTATACAATTTGATAATCTGATCTTAACAGCGGTTTACAGACCGCCGTATGCTACTTTATTTGATGATCAAACATTTACCAATTCTTTTCAATTTATCTTTGATTGCCATGGCTATAATGTAGTGGTAGGTGACTTTAATAAGTTACAGGACTGTGAATTATCCAATTTTTTTTCTAACCATGATCTAAAGCAGATTATAAATGAATCAACTAGAGGTTCGCAATGCTTAGATCATGTATATTTAGAAATTGAAATGGTGAAATCGCACAGTTATGAAGTTGTCAATTATTTCAAAGAATTGGACCATAAACAAATTATTTTACAATGGAAATTCTTGAGTGGCATAACACAGAAACTAAGTTATGAAAATGCACACGTGCACTGTTCCAGAATAAACTGGAATTTCTTTAGAGATTTAAGCATACTGATAGATTATGAGAGTTTTTGTTTCTTGAATACTGATGAATTTGTTTCTTCTGTTTCATCGTTATTATCTGTTTTATTTCAGGCATCTACGTTTACGGACATTATACCGAAACGGATTAATAGGAAATTGTGTAAACTAAGAATTAAACGAGACAATATAATAAAGTGTAGTCTTATTAATAGTATTAAACAAATGAGGTTAGATTCCATTGATAACGAAATTAATTCATCACTGCTAATAATTCGTCAAAGATCAGAACGAATTATTTTGGCCAAAATGAAGAGTAATCCTCGATTAGGATTTAAACTCCTCACAGATTACAGTAAATACAAGGAAAAGTTAAAGCTTATACTACCTGTGGATAAAACTGAGTCTGGATTTCTCTGTGAATTGGAGGAAGTATTTGTCAATTTGATATGCAATCCACAGAATGAGAAAACTTTTATAGAACTATCAGATCCTTTGGGAGGCCAGGAACCAGGACTTGTTATTGACAGTGATGAATTGATAAAATTGATGTTAAAAATCAAATCAAAAAAACAAAAAGATCACCTTGGTATTTCGATTGATAATTTAATTCAATTACCCTTAACATTTAGAAATGCACTCTGCAACTTTATAAATAGAATTTTGAATGATGGGAAATTACCAATTGATATATTAACGATTGTAGCTAAGCCGTTGCCAAAAGTTAGTAAGCCAACGTGCGCCAGTGATTATAGATTAATCTCTATTATCCCTTCGTTTTTGAAGATAATAGAACGATTGATACTTGATCATTTAGAACGTATGTTACCGGCTGATTTTGACTTATGTCAACATGGCTTTACGAAAGGTAGATCGACAACTACCAATATGCTTTCCATGTGGAAACATGTAATCACATTAGACGAGAATAATTTAGATGCATTAATTGTATTTATAGATATCTCAAAAGCTTTTGATTCTATATCTTTTGATGCTATTTTGAATGCGATTAGTTTGTTGAATATTGAACCGAATATTTTTAGATTACTTAAATACTATCTATATAATCGAAGAATGAGTATTCAAGTAAATGATTTGATATCAAAATCAAAACGAGTAACGAGTGGAGTTCCACAGGGATCAAGCTTGGGGCCAATTTTATTTAAAATTGTATTAGCAAATTTGGAAACTAAAATCCTTAATGGTCGAGTTTGCAAATTCGCTGATGATTTAAAAATAATCTTCCCAATTGATCCAAAGAATGTCGAATTCTCCAAAAATAATGTGACTTTAGATTTGTATGATTTGAGTAAATATTTGTTTACACTAGGGCTGAGAATAAACAATAAAAAGACGAAAGCTTTAAAAATAGGGAACAGAACAAACTTTCATTATGTTTATTTTCATGATGCAGTTATTAATGATGTGTTTGAGATTAAACTTATGCAAGAAATTAAGGATTTAGGCATAACTATTCAATGTACAGCTTCTGCTGAGAGACATATTGAAAGTATAGTAGGCAGTGCCAAGAAAAGATGGGCACTAATAAATCGAACTATTTTATCAAATGATATAAAACTTCAAATGTATATAATATGGATTAGACCGGTACTAGAATATGCTGTCGCTACCTGGAATCCATTAAAAAAGGGATTGTCTAATAAGATAGAAGCTGTACAAAGAAAAGTTGTGAAACATATTAGTCCTACTTCTTGCACTATATACGCCTCTAGATTACAGTTTGCGTCATTGCAATCTCTGTGGTTTCGGAGGATGTGTTATTGTATAAAAGTTTTCCATCTGAACCAGTGGACTGGTGCCTATATGACTCCGATAAGGAAGAGTCATGAAATTGGAACTAGATCTGGACATATGGCAATATCTCCTCCTTTTGTGGGGAATGTAGCGAGCAAGTTATTCTCTTTCTCGAAAATCTACAAAATTTATAACCAATTGCCGAAGGGGCTTAGAGAAATGCCTCCATCTAAGATGTCTATTAAAACTTTATCTACTGAACTTGAAAAAGTCTGCAATCCTGCTGATATCTTTTATTTTTTTGATTATGATAATACTTTCTCATGGTTGAATAAGAGACAAGGATAATTGTTATCGGAAACAGATTTTATTGAGATTTTATTTCCAAGTTTTGTATTATTATAATTGAAATGTTATGCACTAGATCTTCAAATTAGTTAACATTACATACAATCAATTGCTAGTCATGGTTCTCAATTTTTGCATAATGTTACACTCGAATTATACCTTAATTGTTCCTAATTTGATGATGTATATATTATTCTTTTCAGTCGAACTTTCTGATATTGATATATTGTATTGTACAACTAGTGAGATATACCTATCTACACGAGATGAATTGCACAAATATTGTGATGTGATAATTATTTTAATATATATTGTACAATTTCCAATTTTATTATTTGATGGAATATGTGTGGTTTGAATCCAAATAAAGATATTCTATTCTATTTATTCTAAAGTTGCGAGGTGATACGTCATGAATATAAATACTCTTTCGATCCTCTAGGCATCGGGAGTAGAAGGTGGTCGGTGTGGATGTTTAACTTTCGTCTATCCAGATAGGTGTGGAAGTGTAGGATCGACCGGTAGATTGCGAGTAACACTTTCACTAATGTATCATATCGCGTCTCGCGAGGTTGCAGTTATTGCGAGAAGAACACGGTAGGTCGGTGTACGCCATTGATGAACTGTTAAAATACTGAGCCTGTGGCAACGTTGGATGCGTCTGTGATCAATCCGAAAGATTGAGACCAATCAGGTCAATGAAGCATGGTCGCTTTGCATAAAGCTCTTTTGGAATCCTTGTAAACCTGCATGTCGTCCACATTGAGCTGAATCAGTTGTGATTTCTTGACAAAGCGGCTTTCTGGCACGAGATGTTTTTGAAGAGGTGCAAGAATCTTTGCAAGGCAAGGTACGAATCGAGAATAGAATTTCATTTTGCCCAAGAATTGTCGTAATTCTCGAACTGTGGTTGGAGGTTGTAGATCTTGTATGGCACGAAACTTAGTAGGTAGACGTGTCATGTCTTTCTTGCAAATTTGATGACCGAGGAATTCAATTGGTGTTTATGCAAAGGCACATTTGTTGCCATGAAGCCGAAGACCATAGTCTGCTAGATGTGCGAGTAGAATGTCAATATGCTGCATATGTTTGGACATTGAGTTGGAGAATACCAGGATGTCGTCTAAGTAGGGAATTACAAATGGTAGACCATTTAGTATTTCGTCCATAACGCTTTAAAATGTTTGAGATTCGTTCTTAAGACCGAAAGGCATATAATGATATTCGTGTGTGCCACCTCCGGTGAATCTGAGTGCAGTATAGGATACGGAGTCTTTGTCCATAGGTATTTGATAGTAGGCTTTCACTAGTTCGAGTTTTGAGTACACAGCATGACCGATAGCAGATCTGCGTAGGTCAGCTGGATTTGACAGGATGTACGAATCAGACTGTGCACAAGAATTGAAAATACGATAATCCTCGCACACTCTGAATGTTTCGGGTTCACTCTTTGGTACTACTACTACAGGTGACACAAATGGTGAGCTGGATCGTGCACAGATGCCTTGTAGACGTAGCATGGCGAATTCTTGCTCGACGGCCTTATGTTTGTATGGTGCCTATGGAAGTGCTCTGGGAGATTGAGGAAAAGTCTTCGATAAGATGATACGATGAGCTGTGATGGCATGTTTTCTCCTGAGATCGGGCATAAAGGAGATTGGTTTGAAAATCTCGTCATGTCGCTTTAAAACATCGTCCAGTTGTGGTACATGAGGAACTGGAGGAATTAGCTGTATAAATGAGACTGCTTTGGCGCGAGTCGTGTGTTTTAGCACTGATGCTAGCAACTGATTGTCGGCTGTGCGTATCTCTCGTTTTTTTGGACGTATAGTGAAGTGGAAATGTTCGAGGAAGTCACGTCCAATGATGTTTCTTGTCGTGTTGGCAATGATGAACGGATACTTGAAACATCGATTTGAGTTGGAGAACAAGATTATGTGTACCTGTACCCCAAACGTTGCTTTGTTGGAGCCATTGGCGCAAGTAAGACTGCTGATGTTGACTGAGTGGGTGGGTTCAAAATAATAGTGGCGGAGTAAGTTTACATCTGATCCAGTGTCTATGAGAAATAATTCACTAGAGTTTGCGTCACGGATGTGGAAAGATTTTGATAGTGGCAACTGACGATGGGGGTGACCATCCTCTACTGCCGCAGAGGAGGCTGACCCCAGCAGTTTTCCGAACCCTCAATGGGCGGATTATCTTGAGGTGTCGAAGGTGACCATGCCCATCTGAACGTCGCGTCTGTGCGCGGGAATATGCGGCCATTTCTGAGGCAATAGCGCGTGGAGTGGCCATAGCTGCGGTGATTCGGACACCACTCCGCCGGTAGCTGTGGAACTGTTGCCCGGCCTCAGGACGTCGACCACCTGGTGCTGTTTTGAGACGGTAGTCGACGCTGGTCATGCATGCTCTGGTCGCATCTATAGTGGACGGCAGCGACCGAGACCGAATTTAGCCTCAAGGTAAGGCTCTCGAGCAGGCTGATGAGGCGCTCATTTGTGACATTAATTTGGGCTGATGATGATGTGGATTGAGGCTCGGACAGTCGTGAAGTGATGCAACCTGGCTCTGAGCCAGGTGAGCTGCAGTGGTGTTTCTTCCAACACTTGTCTAGACGTGCCGGCAGTACGCCGTTTTGCACATCGACGGATTCGCGCAGTAACGTGGCCTTCTATGGGAGTGCCTGAGGAAGCTTCTGAATGAATAGTCGCATTAAGATTTCCTTCGGTAGGTTTAATTCTGAGGCTTTCTGCTCCATCTCCCTTTATAGTGCGGAAGGCGTGCAACTACCTAGGGACATCTGGCTCATCAATTCTGTAAGCATGTCTTCCCGATTTGTGTCAGGCACTGCTTGACGGCGCGTTGCAGGCTCTGCTATGGTTGCGAACATGTTCCCTCAGTATATTGATGCAGGATATATTTTAGTCCGCGTCTGAAAGACATTGGTATTGTCTCACAAGCCCTCAAACATATTGAGCCCTCGTCTGTTATATTAGACACCTTGGCCAATAAAGTAACATCGTCGATCCTCTCTTCAAGGTAGTCTGGATCAAATTGACATATCCTGTACTGGGTTCATGTGGTAGTGCGGCTTATTGCTGGGCTCGCCGCCCAGATTCCTGCATTAACTGAGCTGGCCGTCATCTTGAGTGTGTGTGTGCTGTCGAGTATAGATGGCAGTGTTACATCGACCTCACCCGTCATCGTGTGGCTATCTTTAAGAATTGTCATCTCGAGAAGGTGGTTCGCTGTGATTTGTGACTCAGGATTTGTTTTATTGTGTGTCTTCCCTGCTTTATCGGATTCACTCTTCCGTGGCATTCATCGGAAGTGCTTGGGCTAGTGGAAGAACTAGCGCCTGATTGATATTCTCATAGACTAGATGCTGATTACTTCTTTATTGACTGAAAGTTCGACGAAACGGGGCACCCATTATGTAGGAGGTTTGATAGTTATTGTAGGAGGCTTTGAGAAGTAGCTGTCTATTTATTGATGCTATACCATTCCTACATATGCCTGGTAGCTGATATTGAAAACCGTGCTTATAATTAGTCCCCGACCTTCGTCCGATGGGTGATGTGAGAATGCTAAGTCGAAGCATCATACTTTTTTTGAATATAATGTTGCAAAGTAAAATCAAATTCACTATTAATCCACGTTTCATATAAAAGTAGTCATAAAAAACACAATAAATAAATCCAGAATGCCTCTGCAGAATTGACAATATTTTGGCAATGATAAATTATTCAAAATATATAAACACAGAAAGTTTTGGCTGAATCGTTAATCATTTTTATGTTAATGATTGAAAGAGAGAGAAGATATAAATCCAGAATGTCTTAGGAGTATAGTTTAGAGTCACTGATAATTGATGAAGAGCACAAAATATGTAAATCCTGGCTTCGCCAGCTCAAAAACGGTAAACTATTGCATGTTACCGGCGTATTGCGGGCGGGTGTGTTGTATTATTAAAAAAAACCATATTAATTACAATTAAATTTGCATTTCAAAAAAATGCAATTAAAACTGCCTGAAACTAACAGAGATTTTTGCTAAAATCACAGTTAAGAAAATATCGTGTAAAACCAGAATAAGCATGTGACCTTAAAGAAAACTATATTTGTCAAAATTGAGCTTCGTTTGGTTGTAACGCGGAGCCGTGCGTTACAATATATTATCTAAATAAGTGTGCTCACAACATATGCTTATATCCGCAGATAACAGAACGATACAATGGTGAACTGAAACAAATTTGAGGTCCTTCCCAAAAATGTGTATTAGAAACTTTATGACGTAATACTTCAATATTTTATTGACCAAGAGTATCATGTCAAAACCATGCAGCAAAGCGTTTTACGCAATTCAAAATCTCAGAACTGTCTCTCTCATAATCATTCGCCAAAACAAGTCTAAAACTTTGATGATATGTACAAAAGAAACGCCCAATAAATCCCCATATCATTTAAAAACACATTATTGTTTTCTGAAACCAGCGATAACATCAAATGTCCAAAAAATAAAATTTGATTTATTTTTTATAAGTAGTTAATTGATGTTCATTAACTTAATTTACATCCACATACACTCGCATGTTTAAGATGTTTAATCTTACATCACAAAGTCCTCATTCTTTGGTTTCTTGATGACTCTTCCAGAACGAATTTCAACATGTTGTGCTTTTACTTCACTAAGTTTCACTTTCATATTATGTCGATCACATTCCTCAGTCGTCTCGGTTTTAATCTTTACTTCTTTTTCACTTTTATCTGGTTCTTCTTATTTCTCACACATTTTCGACTTATATCTGGCCTCAGCCTTTTGATACTTAAATGGATATCGTTCCTCGATCTCCTCCTCCGTCCATGTAAACTGTGGAATGCAGCGATCCAGTGCTACACACTCTATTGTGCCATTTACTTCTATAAATGAATTTTTATCAATCATATGTTTGACTTTAAATGGCCTCTTATAGAATGGAGTCAGACAATTCTGTCTGTTCTCGTTAGTTATGTATACACGAGATGCCAGCTTCAAACATAAAGATACATATCATTTAAACCTTGGACTTCTAGTTTTTGTTGGAGCGAACGACACATTTTATATCTCAATGACCCAAAAAACCAATCTGCTGATCTAGAGACCCAATCAAGACAATCGGAGCTTCTATTAGAAGAGCTGAAGGTTATCTCAATGGCTCTCCATAAACAAGTTCTGCTATGGATGCTCCTAACAGCGCTCTGTATCTATTTCGCATTGCCAACAAAACTATGGGCAAATCATGTATCCAACTAGATCCTCCAGTGCAGCGTAATGCAGCCTTCAGCTCTCTGAGCAATCTATCAACCATCCCATTAGCTCTGGAATTATATGCACATGTGTGTCTTAGTTCCTGATAGTATTCAATGATCTGATAAATAGTTCAGACATAAACTGACTATCACGATCAATAGTTACCCTTACCGATACAACATGTTGCGACACCTAAATATGCAAAAACACAAGTAAGGCTTCTTGAGCCGTCATATCTTTCAGGATTGCTACCTTAAACTGACGAGTGAAACGATAAACCATCGTAAGTAAATATCTCTGGCCAGAAATTTCGGGCATTTATACTATATCAATATGTACATTCGTTAAACGACCCTCTGGTATACTAATCGTTTTAACTTCGGTTTTAGTATGACGCCAAACTTTACAAGTTTGATACCGGGCACTTGTCCTTACCCAAGCTCTTATGTCTTTAGACATCTATCAGTGACCATCCTGATAGTTGCCTTAATGGAAGGATGACCGAATTCATGCAGCTGTTAAATTAACTTATACCTTAATTCAAACTGTACTTAGAATCTAGGTTGGCTCCTGGAGATTTCACATAGTAACCACTTATCTCCAATCTTTCTTCGTGTATACACGGACATCGCTGTCAACACAGCTACTAAAGGATCAAAAATTTGTGCTTCCATCAATTGCTCAACAAAATCATTAGAAGATGCAACAGAGTATACGAGTGACTCCGAACGAATCATATCTTCATCTCATACGTTCGGTCTGCTGAGAGTATCTGCCACCAAGTTCTCTTTTCGTGTGATATGAGTAATGTAAAATCAAATTCTGCGAGTCGGGTTATTTGTGAATTTACCCGCCGAGAATAATGAAGCCTATTGTTGATTAAAAGTTCCACGCGCGCAGTTTATAATGGCTCCGACATTGTTGAATACCGAATTTGAGAAAATTATTGCGGCCCTTCAAAATTCCATAAAGGAGCTAAAGGAGGAGAACATTGCAATTAAAAATAAGATGTCTAAGCTGGAGTCGGATGTCAGTAAACATGCAGAAAAATTAGATTTAGCGGAAAGGATAAATGAATACTTAATCGCAAAAATTTATGATTTGACTGTTGCGTTAAACGAGAAGGTGGATAAATTAAAGCTCGATGTTGTGCCATGCATTGAGCTAGCTGAAATAACAGTAGATGATGATACATCAACAAAAAACTGCACTTCAGGAGATGAAATATAAATATATTATCCAATGAAGTTTCTGCTAGGATTGGAAAACAGAAGCAGTTAATATTATTTAATCTTAATGAAAATGCTGACCCGAATGATGTTGAGAAGTTAAATGATTTAATCAAAGATACGACTGAGCTCGAAATAACGAAATGCTACCGAGTTGGAAAAAAAACTGAACGACCAATGCCGGTTGAGATAAAACTATCAAAGAGGCCGAAAAACAAACAAGTGGAAGATATAAATAAGAAGAAAGAAGAATTTAATAACTTCCACAATATATTCATCTGCAGAGACAAGACCTTTCTCCAAAGGAAGTTGAAGAAGAATTTAGATAATGGATCAAGTAATCCGAAACAAGTTACTATAAAGGATGTGTCAGTAGATTCTAAAATCACAAAAGACGGAGTATCAGTAGATTCTAAAATCATAAAAAACGGAGTAGCACTAATGAATGTGGTGGACAGCAGACAGCTACGCACTATAGCTACAATACCCAACAAACGAATTATAAGGAAACCAAAAAAGTTAAACCAGTAACTATCGGAAACTGTAAAGATGAGTTTTGTTGTACATATTCTTTATTTTATGCTAATTGTAGAAGTGTTAAGAATAAAACTTTTTTGCTGTGTGATTTTATAATAAGTAACAATTTTGACTTTATAATTTTAACTGAAACCTGGCTGAACAAAGACATTGAAAACTATGAATTTGACATTCCTCATTATTCTCTATTTAGGAAAGACAGATCCTTGGATAAAAGAGGTGGAGGAGTACTTATTTATAGTAAATCGATATTAAATGCGATAGTGTTACATACTAGTGAATATAATACTGTCATTGATTTTTTAACGATACAAATTGATAACCTGATCTTAACTGCGGTTTACAGACCGCCGTATGCTAATACATATGATGATCAAATGTTTACCAATTCTTTTCAATCTATTTTGGACTGCCATGGTAATATTGTTGTGGTAGGAGATTTTAATAGGCTGCATGACTGTGAAATAATCAATCTTTTTTCTAATCATGATCTTAAGCAGATTATAAAGGAACCAACTAGAGGTTCGGAATGCTTAGATCATGTATATTTAGAAGTTGAAGCGTTGAACTCACACAGTTATGATGTAGTAAATTACTTCAAAGAATTGGATCATAAACAAATCATTTTACAATGGAACCTTTCGAGTAGCAAAGCACAGAAACCTAATTTTGAAAGTGCGCATGTGCAATGTTCCAGAATCAACTGGAATCTTTTTAGAGAATTAAGCTTATCTATTGATTATGAATGTTTTTTTATCATGAACAATGACGAATTTGTTTCTTCTGTTTCATTGTTATTATCTGATATGTTTAGGGCATCTACATTTACGGATGTTATACCCAAGAGATTCAATAGGAAGTTATGTAAGCTAAGAATCAAACGAGATAATATAATGAAATGTAGTCTTATCAATAGTATTAAAAAATGAGGTTAGAATTGATTGATAAAGAAATTAATTCATCACTGCTGATAATCCGTCAAAGATCAGAGAGAATTATTTTGGCCAAACTGAAGAGCAATCCTAGACTAGGATACAAACTACTCACAGACTACAGTAAATATAAGGAAAAATTAAAGCTTATATTACCTGTGGGTAAAACTGAGTATGAATTTCTCTGTGAATTGGATGAAGTATTTGGCAAATTGTTATGTAATCCACAGAACGAAAGCAATTTCATTGATCTACCTGATCCTTCGGGAAACCAGGATCTAGGACTTGTTATTGACAGTGATGCATTGATAGAATTAATGTTAAAAATAAAATCAAAAAAACAAAAAGATCACCTTGGTATATCGATTGATAACCTACTTCAATTACCTTTAAATTTTATGAATGCGCTCTGCAATTTTATAAATAGAATTTTGAAGGATGGGAAATTACCAATCGATATATTAACGATAGTAGCTAAACCATTGCCAAAAGTAAGTAAGCCAAAGTGCGCCAGTGATTATAGATTAATCTCTATTATCCCTTCGTTTTTGAAGATAATAGAACGATTGATACTAGATCATTTAGAACGTATGTTGCCGGCTGATTTTGATATGTGCCAACACGGCTTTACAAAAGACAGGTCGACAACTACTAATATTCTCTCTATGTGGAAACATGTAATTACATTAGATGAGAAAAAGTTAGATGCATTAATTGTATTTATAGATATCTCAAAAGCTTTTGACTCTATATCTTTTGATGCTATTTTGAATGCGATTAATTTATTGAATATTGATCCGAATATTTTTAGATTACTTAGATACTATTTATATAATCGAAGAATGAGTATTCAAGTAAATGATTTGATTTCTAATTCGAAAAGGGTAACAAGTGGAGTTCCACAGGGATCAAGTTTGGGGCCAATTTTATTTAAAATTGTATTTGCACATTTGGAAACTAAGATCCCTAACGGTCGAGTTTGCAAATTCGCTGATGATTTAAAAATAATCTTTCCAATTGATCCAAAAAATGTCGAATTCTCCAAAAATAATGTGACACTAGATTTGTATGATTTAAGTAGATACTTGTTAACACTAGGGCTGAGAATAAACAGTAAAAAGACGAGAGCTTTAAAAATAGGTAACAGAACTGATTTCAATTATGTTTATTTTCATGATGCTGAGATTAATGATGTTTTTGAGATTAAACTTATGCAAGAAATTAAGGATTTAGGCATAACTATTCATTGTACGGCTTCTGCTGAGAGACATATTGAAAGGATAGTAGGCAGTGCCAAGAACAGATGGGCACTAATAAATAGAAATATTTTATCGAGTGAAATAAAATATAAAATGTTTATAATATGGATTAGACCGATATTAGAATATGCTGCCGCTACTTGGAATCCTTTAACAAAGGGTTTGTCTAATAAGATAGAAGCTGTACAAAGAAAAGTTGTGAAACAAATAAGTCCTATCTCCTGCACTATATATGCCACTAGATTACAGTTTGTATCACTGCATCCTTTATGGTTTCGGAGGATGTGCTATTGCATAAAAGTTTTCCATTTGAACCAGTGGACTGGTGCCTATATGAATCCAATAAGAAAGAGTCATGAAGTTGGAACTAGATCTGGTCATTTTGCAATATCTCCACCATTGGTGGGGAATGTTGCGAGCAAGCTATTCTCTTTTTCAAAAATTTTCAAAATTTACAATCAATTGCCAAAGGGGCTTAGAGAAACGCCTCCATCTAAAATGTCTCTTAAATTTTTATCTACCGAACTAGAAAAAGTGTTCAATCCTGCTGATATTTTTAATTTTGATTATGATAATACTTTCTCGTGGTTAAATAAAAGACAGGATTAATTGTTTTTCAGCAGCATAACTTCTCGAGATTCTATCTTCAAGTTTTGTACTATTAAAACTGAAACGTTATGCATTACATATCATGTTAATCAACAATACATACAATCAATTATTAGTCATGGTTCCCTTTTTTGCATAATGTTACACTCGAATAATACATTAAATTTTTCTATTTTTGATGATGAATCTATCACTCTTTATAACCGAACTTTCTGATGCTGATAAATTGTACAGTACAACTAATTGCACATATTTATGTGATGTGATATGTTTTTATATTGTACATTTTCTATTTTTATTATTTGATGGAACATGTAAGGTTTGAATCCAAATAAAGATTTTCTATTCTATTCTATTCAAGTCAACCCACCAATGGTGGGAATGTTGCGAGCAAGCTACTCTCTTTTTCAAAAATTTACAAAATTTACAATCAATTGCCAAAGGGGCTTAGAGAAACGCCTCCAACTAAAATGTCTTTTAAATTTTTATCTACCGAACTAGAAAAAGTGTTCAATCCTGCTGATATTTTTAATTTTGATTATGATAATACTTTCTCATGGTTAAATAAAAGACAGGATTAATTGTTTTTCAGCAACATAATTTCTCGAGATTCTATCTTCAAATTTTGTATTATTAAAACTGAAATGTTATGCATTATATCATCTTGTTAATCAACAATGCATACAATCAATTATTAGTCATGGTTCCCTTTTTTCTTACAAAATGTTATACTCGAATTATACCTTAAATTTTCCTAATTTTGATGAAGAATCTATCACTCTTTACAGCTGAACTTTCTGATGCTGATAAATTGTACAGTACAAATAATTGCACATATATATGTGATGTGATATCTTTTTATATTGTACATTTTCTAATTTTATTATTTGATGGAACATGTGTGGTTTGAATCCAAATAAAGATATTCTATTCTATTATATTATATTTCAAAGATTCATGGACAACATACTTCGCGACGACTCTGCTTATTGTATGTCATATCTCTATGACATTATGGTATTCAGTCCAGATCTAGAATCTCATGCGAAGCATCTACGAAATGTCCTCTCACTCTTATCCAACCACAGACTCAAGATCAACTGTAACAAGACGCAGATTGCAACTACATCCGTGGACTTCTTAGGGCATCGTATCACAGCCCAAGGTATTCAACCGTTGCCGTCAAAGACGAATTCAATCAAGAATATCAAGTCACCAAGGACTGTTAGCGAGTTGCAGAAAATCCTGGGAGTACTAAACTATTATCGCAAGTTCCTTCCGGGCCTTTCAAAACAACTTTATCCTTTGTGCAGGCACCTGCGGAACCGAAAAGGACTTAGGAAGAATTCCATCATTGCTTGGTCATCCGAAGACGAGGAATTACTTCGACTCGCCATCAACTCGTTAGCAAATGCCACAATGCTGACACATCCAGATTTTGAAAAGCCATTTCTACTCACGACAGATGCTTCTGAATTCGCTATTGGAGCCACGTTGGAACAAGAGATCGACGGAGTTCGGAAGCCTATCAGTTTCTACTCGCGTACTCTCCAACCAGTAGAAACGAGGTACGACACTTTCGGTCGAGAATTTCTCGCCATCCACGACGCAGTGCGCCATTTTATCAGCATCATTGGCAGTAGCAGATTTGTTGTTTTCACACATCATGCACCATTAGTTAGCGCATTTCGAAACGCAACTTCATCTATCGCCAAGTACCCTGCCAGAGTGGAAAGACAACTTTCACTTCTAAACGAATGGCAATTTGACGTCTTTCACGTCAAGGGCAAACAGAACTTCATTGCAGATGCCCTTTCCAGGCCAGAAGTCTCTCTACAACCAACTTCATCGTCACCATTCACTGTCAACTCCGTGGCACTCAGTGAACCTGCACTAACGCCAACCCTCCTGCGAACGGAACAACGCGATGACATTCACATTCAAAGGTCAATAGCCCGTCACCCAGCCAAGTTCATATGCCGTCTCTGGGAAGGCTTACCAATTGTTAACTTCACGGGTACGCAGCCCAACAAGCCAGTTCTGCCGACCAGCCTTCAGAGAAAAATTTTCGATTCAATTCACTCAATTTCTCACCCAGGAAGCCAAGCGACTGTCCGACTTCTTACAGATTGTTTCTGGGGTCACAGACTTATGCAGAATGTAAAACGATGCATCTCCGAGTGTGCTATTTGTCAGAAAAATAAGATCACACGACACACTCGTTCTAAGTTGCAACATTTTCGAGCTACTTCTCGCCTAGTCATCGTCCACATCGACGTAGTTCATCTGACAAAGGTTCAAGGTTTCAGCTACCTTCTAACTATGATCGATAGATTTACACGGTGGCCTGCGGCATTACCTCTTGGCACCATTTTTGCAGACGAAGTAACTAACGGTTTTATCTCTGCATGGATATCCAATTATAGTGTTCCCAATGAGGTCATCACGGACAGAGGCACTTGCTTCTCATCTGATCGTTTCAAAATCACCTTGCGGTACATGGGATGCATCTTACGCCAGACCGCTGCCTACCATCCCCAAACTAATGGTATGGTAGAAAGAATGCATATGGAACTCAAAGTTGCTTTAGCATCCTCATCCATTAATGGCAACTGGGTCGATGCACTACCTTTAGTTCTGCTTGCCATGCTTTCTCGTACTCGTGAATCCGTTAAAACGTCTGCGTCACAACTCTTGTATGGCATGAATCACCGTCTGCCTAGTCAGCTCCCACGTCTACTACCGGCACAAAATTACCCACAAGACGAAGCTACCCACCGTTGACTTCATTTCGGCAACATGTCTGAACAGCAGCCGAGACATACGCCTCGTCCAGTCTTTGTTCACCCACAGCTCCACAGCTGCAAGGGAGTACTCGTTCGCAACGACAATGGTGTTGCACCACTACAACCAAAGTATCGCGGTCCTTACCCGATTTTACTCAGACAACCAAAATACTTCATTATTATGCAAGGCGCTACACCGACATCAGTAAGCATGTTAAATGTTTCTTGAAGGAGTTGCATTGATGCGCACCTGGAATAATTGTAATTACCTGATCTGCGTTTTGACTAACGCAGCTTTCATTGTTCCAGTAATTTTCTTTCATCAAGATATTTCGGCCTAGCTTACCGTAGGCCTTCATCAGTTGCATTTCACGAAACTTGCTTCATTTGTTTCGTGAAATGCAACTGATGAAGGCCTACGGTAAGCTAGGCCGAAATATCTTGATGAAAGAAAATTACTGGAACAATGAAAAAGTCAAAACGCAGATCAGGTAATCAGTAAGCATAGACAGGTTGAAACCGTTTATCGAACCGCCTGATTCTGAGAGCGTTTAACCTTCTACACACGTCTCAGGCTCCGTCTGCACAAAATCTCAATAGCCTGCTTTGTATAACGCGTAAGTGATATTTTTTTAAACATTAACATTACGTATCAAAATTTTTTTAACCTTACGTTATTTTTCGTATTTTTCTCACGTGGCATAACCAGCTGTTCTTAGCTAACAATTGTGTAGCATTTTTGAACAGTTCTTTGGTATTATGCCATTTCTGAGGCAATGTTCGTGTACATGTTTTTATGCAGTTACCTTTGATTTTAATGTATATATTTTTACATTATAATGCATTTCTCACACATGACATCTCACTGCTTATTTTGGTATGATCAGCTACTTGGAGCTAACGCTTTCGTGTAGCAACACTAAGTAGTTATCAGCTTCATATCATGGCACAGGCTACTTTCAATGCATATCTCAACTTCATCAATTGCACAAAGACCACTCTACAAATATCATGACCACAACATCAATCTAGCTCCTTTGGTCGTATACAAACGCTTTGACGACGATCCAGCCTGCCTATGTTTTAACTTAAACCTGGCGACTTTAGAGGCGATTTAACTCGAAATCTTCACGCTGCGGCTCCCAAATCTTACACTGCTCTATTTTGCCTCACGCGTTATGACCGACAACTAGAGCTAACAATTTGTGTAGCAATTCCTAGTGGTTACCTGGCATCATATCATTGTTGAAGCAACCAACAAGCATATTTAAGCCCAGCATTTATGGTTCATCATATTTTTGCTTAATTCTGTTCGAACTCTGTCATACATTTCTTATCTAGCCTCGCAGAGAGGAATTTTTTTTCTTTTTTTCAGAGAGGAAAGTGTTGTAACGACACAAATTAATGGCCGACATATTGCGAAAATTAAATTCAATTTTATTTACGTTGCACCAATGAGAAAAAAGCGAAACTTGCCGATTAACCAATAGTGTGCAAGTAGACATATATTACTATGGCATGGTATTTAAGCATGGCAATTTGCCATGCAAGTCAGTTGTCGCATTTACATTCTGCTTTGCGTTACGTGTGCGTGCTGTCGGCTGTCATTACCTAGGCTGGTTATTGGATTTGTTTCAAGAACAATTGGCAAAATCCGTGACTCATCTTGTTGCGGTACAACCAGCGAGACGAGCCAATTAATGCAGAACTTCAACGAAGTTTTCCACATCGTGATTAGAACGCGACAACAGAAGGTACCATGGCCAGAGTCAACCCAAGGCTCTAGGACAACTTCACACTCTGAATAATTCAGGAGAAAGCACGACCAGGCCCTGTTAAGGGCTCCCCTATCATAACAATATCTATATTCAGAGCACCTTAACCGAGTTTGTAACGTCGTACGGCATTTACTTGAAGCCGGGGCGTTTACAGATTTGTTCTAAATTTATATAATGTTATAAAAGCAAAGATTCGTAATAGTTTACATACATATATAAATTACCAAGATTTAAATATTTTAATTTCTATTGAGATAATATTTTAGCTTTACAAGAAAAATTTTTATGTGCTACATATCTATTTGTTTTTTTGGTTATGTTATTTCTCTAATTTAATTTTCTATTTGTTTCTATTTATTTAAAACACGTATTATATTAACGCAAAGTGCAATAATAATGGTTGAATCTGCATTGAATGATATTGATAGGCATACAACTGTTCTCCTGACTGGATTTAATCGCGGGATACAGTCGAGTAATTTAGGTGAGCAGTGCTCAGCTATCGCACAAGTTCCTATCATGATTAAGCGGCATCCCTTTCCTATGCTTATTAATTCAGTAATGCTAAAAATATCTGTCGTGTTTTTAGAAGGAAATAATTTTCTTCGATTATGCATTCTTCGTGCTTGTTCTGAATGTAAGGAACATTTAGAAAAATTAACTTTTTCCGAAGATATTGTCAGAAATATAGTTCCTGTAATATCCAGCAATGACCCTGCTGCTCGTGCGTTAACGTTACGGTTTTTTGGGCTTCTTAGCAGACTTACTCAAGAACAGTATGCTGTGCATCATGCAATATTAATGCAGTTAAGTTCAAGTTCTGAAGTAGAATTAGATGCTGCAATTTGGGCATCAAATGAACTAGCTACAAATTCGCAAGCTTTTGCTTCGAGTCTTTGTCCATTACTCTGCCGCCGTCTTCAAAATATAAGCATTGATCCTGATACAAAATTAAAACTTATTGCCCTAGGTTGTCACATGCATCATTCTTATGATATGGTAATTCAAATGAGACAATGTCTTCTTAACCTACTCAATATGTATAATACTACTCGATTTGTAGTTTTGATTCATAAAGTCTTAACAATGCTAGAATTGCATTCAGCTTTGCATGGAATAGAACAAATAGATTTATTACTTTTAACGTTGTCTAAAAAATCAAATCGCAAAATCATCAGATTAAATCTTTTTATGAATCTTCTAGATCTTGCAAGACATGTTACACACCATTGGAATGAGCATCATATCCAGAGACTTTGTCATTTCTACTTCTCCGAAACCAGAGATATTGATAGCAAGGAAGCCATTTTAAAAATATTTCTCTCTCTATGTAATTCACAGAAAGGAACAGAATTGCTCATATCCTCATTAGAAATATATACGTATAATTTTGAACACGATATTACTGAGAGGGACTATATTGAAAATCCAAATTTAGAATCCGTTATCCATCACACCATACTATATCAAACTGAAAGATCTGTTAGACTTCTTTCACAGGGTCTTATGTTAGCATGTTGCATCGCATTGTTTAAAAATGACAAGTTGAATATAAGCCCTGCAGAAATAAATCTTTATTCATCCGCGTATGTTTCGAATCTTCTTACTATTGGTCTTGCAGCTTCAAAATATCAAATCAATGATGGCCAAAATAAAAAATTCTCTACTAAACTACATAGTATTGGAAGACCTGACATTACGGAACAATGTGGCCATAACGATAAAGAAAACAAGCGCTGGTTGCTGCTGAGTCCCTCAGCCGGCGGATTAACGTTTTGTGAACTCCGAGCTTTCTATGACATGTTTGATAAATTTCTAATTAATTTTCCAGAGTATGCAAAAGTTGTCTATAAAGTTGGCTTGTTCAAAGACGTAAGGCTTTTTGGTAATAAGCAAGACTATTTGCTATCGCGATTCCTTTGTTCATTTTTGTGTGGGAGATTTGGATTCCAGTTGGACACAGAGAAAAATCTCGAAAATCGTGCTTTAATTGATAATATACTCAGTTCTGCTAACCTAGCACCATCTATACCTAATGTTCATGTTAAAGATTGTAGGCTTATTACTTCAACGTGTGCTCTTCTGTTTCAGCTAGCAAATGGACGCCCTCTTGGTCAATCAAAGCAAATTAAACTTCTCCATTGTATAGCGTCGCACAGAAATTCTGCAGATATGATATCCAGAATCGCTGGTAATAATGAAGGAAATTTGTCTAGCAATGAAGCAAAAATTTGTCCTTGGTTAGCTTATCGCGTTGCAAGGAAAGCAAATATGCACGGTCAGCACACGCTGGCTGCTTACATTTACATAAAACTAGCAGATATGGTGCTTAGTCAGATCTATGTTCGATGGTTAAGCGGTCTTGCCGAATTCAGCCTTGCCGAAGCACGGCTTCATCATTGCTTATCTCGATTGTCAGATAGTGAAAAACAAAATATTTCAGTTTGTATAAACATGAATTCTAATGAAGAATCGTCAAAGTTGGATCTTCAAAATATGCGAGCCATTTGCAACTGGGCGCCCATTCTTGTTAGTGCATTAGAAGAAGCATCTATTGCTGCACTATCTGCAAGAAATACTATTGAGAGTGTTTCCTGTCAAACATCACACTGGTTTCCTACTAACTTCATCGATTTCCGTGCCACTTATTTGGCTCAACTCTCCAGCTTGACTGTTAAACTCCTGCAATGTGTTCGCGTAACTTTGGTAATTGAGGAGAAATTGGATCGTAGGTTAGATAGCATGCACGTCAAAAACTCGGATCACTCGCAGCGTAATAAAATAATTCGCCAGTATTTTCATGTCCTTGGAGAACTACCACAGTGGCAAGAATTAAAAACTAAAATACATACTCTTTATGCTCAAAGTATTGATGGAGACGCATGTACTTTGCTACATCTCGATTCAAGTCTTCGTTTAATAAATATATTTACCGCTTTTCTGGAGACACTTAATGAATGTTATGTCCCAATATATTCCGAATTTTCATTAAATTTGTTCTTCTCTCTTCTACTTGAGAAACTTGCTTCTATTAAAACGGATAATAATTATTGTAAAAATTATGCTAATGTTGATAATGTGAAAGTACCGAAAAACTCACTTTCACTTGTGGATTATGTTTTGGGCTATGTTTATGATTTTTGTGAGTTTTACTTAGAAAATAACAATTCTGAGAAATCTGCATTTCCCATTATAAACTGCTTGTTATTTGTTATCAGAACTATCGCTAGTTATCCGCTTTCGTTTCCGTCTTTTCTGTTTCATCGTCATCAGACTACTTCACTACAACTAGTTATGTCACCTAAGGGAATATCCTCGTTAAACACAAATTTATTATATAATCGCAGCTCGGCTGCTTCAGGCATATCAGTTCCTAGCTGCCTTCTCCCAGAAAGTCTATTACAATCAACAAATAATTCTTATTGCTCCTCTTTAAATAGTTCAGCTTTCGAAATAATAAGAATACCTTGTAATATAGGATATGTCGTTCGTGTTATCGGACTGGTGCAGCAATCATCATCAAAGAATAGTTTTTGCACATTGACAAGTGAAAAACGGCAAATCGCTACTACGTCAATCGGATCTGCATTACTCGATGCTCAATTTTTGACAACTACGGATTCTTCTGCTGAGAGTGGCATACACACGTCAGGTCCCAGGTATGCGTTGCAACGAAAAATAGCATCCGTAAGATTAGAAGTTACAGTTTACCCGGAAAAATATTTCAATCAAAAATCTGTTTCTTACATACATTCGTATTTCGAGCGTTTGGTTGATAATGAAGAAAATCTTGATCAGAAATTAATCGACCTTACCAGTAAACATATTAAAACTGTATCAGTTACAAATGATTTTTTCCACGCTGAATTTTGTTTAAATTTTCCATCCGGTCGTGCGATACAAAATGCTGGCTCAGGTGGAGATTTGTTTTACATTCGAGCTGAAGCATTTCCAGTTGATACCTACGGTAGGGTTTGGCGTTTGCCTAATGCGTGTAGAGCTACTGATCTGTCTGTGGTACGTGTGGATATTCCTCTTGGTGGTTATTCCTCTATTCCAACAGTGCCTTCTACAAATTCAGCGCCTTTAACTACTAAACCATCAAAGATTGACACGAATGTGAGCACAGAACAGCCAGAATCATCGCTACAATCAGTGAAAAGCATAGGTATTTCAAGTCGGAATAACGAAGTCATAAGCAAGTCTCAAACAAGTCAGATTCCAGTTTCACGACAGTGTAAGAAAGATGTGGATCAATCGTTACATACTTATTCTGATACTGGAACAAAGCAACGCAAAGTGCATCGAGTACCTGCAGCTACACACCACTTACAACAACAGCAAGCTATTGCCCAGAATAGCAAACTTAATATGAATCAAAGAGAGGCTCGTCGGTCATTGGTGGATCACATGTCATTGACGGCCGTCGGTTCTGGCACAAGAGCACCTGATCAAATATCGTGCGTGTCTGCTAGTTCTGTAGAGAAGACTGCTGTTAAACCAAGGAAATCATGTTAGACTGATTTCGTATTCTTATTTATTACTTTTTGTGTATAATGTGTCGAATACCGTATGGTTTGTCGTTAATAGAGTTTGGCTATGACAAATATTCGCAATATTTTACTGTCCATAGACAGAATATGTAAAATAAACCATTTTGTAAATTTCAGATTTTACTGATTTGAATTCCTGCATTTATAATGTACTAAGTTTTGCTATTATATTTCATTGTTCTACAGAAACCGTTTCGTTAAATTTTTTTCATAATCATTTAAAAATTAATTCTTTCGTGAAATTATAAGTAAACAAATCATCAGATTTTCTTTTTACTACAATTCAAATATATTTTCTCTGGCCAGTCTTATTTCAGCACTCAACTTTAATTAATCATCTAAATATGGTGATAAGTATAGTTTGGTTAAATTCTGAGAATTTCGAGCTCGGGTAAATGGCAAATAATAAGGATAGCAATAAGTATATTTAATTGTAATTTCAATCATCTTCCGTTTTGGAAGCAGCGAGTACAAACTTTTTTTAAATCATCTTTTATATACAAAATAAATGTAACCATATCAGACCCTATGTAACTTTAGCTGAAAAGTATCACTAGCAGCTGTCTGATTTTTAGGACAGGAATCCGTAAAACCAATAAATATGAATAGAAGGCACGCATAGCTAAATTTGTCTATGGATATGAGAGATAGCTGTTCTATGTTATGTGAAAAATCCTTCTGGTATGAATAACTTTTGTACTTATAATATTTCTAATTTTTTTTATTTTACTGCAAATGTCATCTGACCTGAAAATTGAAAAGAACAAGGTATAAATCAAAAGCAGGGTTATGTAAAAGTGAGTGATAAGGATCGAATGCTCGCAGTCAGTCCTAAACTTCCTAGCGCTATTGTTGTCGAGCGGTTGGAATGTTGGGAGTTTTGAAAACTGGACGAAAGAGGTTCAGACCTCGAAACACTTGGCAGACAGCGTGATGCAGGTGAGAGGTAAGTGTCGCTGAAAGGCAGAAACAGCGCTGAGGAGACGTTTCTGCAGTCTGAATGAGCGGTAGCATGGTTAGGGGGAAGGACAGATATATAACATGGGTTTGGGATTCGGTCAGGCACAGGGCCGCGACATTTTGTTGCGTTGTTATCTGAGAGTGTGGTTTCGGTGGCGCCAAAGGAATCAAGATCGGTGATTTCGGTGCATCAAGGTACTCTGGCGAAAGTGTCACATCTTAAGTTATTTGTCCACGACGGGTTCGACTGCAGCAGCGCAGATTCACAGGTTGGCCGAGCAAAGCCAGCGTGGTTGGTTGAGCGGGTCAGTTCTTCAAAATGTGAGGGACCTAACAACATTGGGGCGGATGTTGGAGAATCCTCAATAATACTTCCAACACTAGAACGTCTTCTCTTCGTGTTGGTTCAGCCAAAGTAAGTAGCCTTGATAGTTGAGATGGTAGGAATCGATGACTGAATGATTGCAGCTTTATTAGTTACTCTTTGCAATAAGGTGCTGTTACATCTGAGTTTGACTTTCCTTGAAGAGATCAAGGGAAAGCGCCACTTAAGAGATTCCAACTCGTCATTGGTGAGTCTTTTGTTTGGTGGTAAAACTAAAGCGCACTGCTTATTCACTGAAACATTCTTTAAGTGATAAAAGTGCTCACCCAGCTGCGCGGGCACATCTGAAACTAACTCATCCTTAGAAGGTGGTGAGCTGATAAGCTCAGAGAAACTCGATTTAATATAGAAAAGAATTTAATGTATTTATTTTAATTAAATCTCTCCAAATTAATAATAAATCATAGTTACTTAAATTTAAGTAATTCAAACGCAATTCTACAATTGACTTTTATCGAGGGTGACATTTAATCATTACTAGTACAAACTTCAGACGTAGTATAAGACGTTGTGCCACATGGAGTCCTCCACTCCCGGACATTGGTGGGCTCAAATAGATCATAGCATTATTTACTCTCTTTTTGGAACATGCACTTATCTGTTTTATATTTGCACCAAAGAATACACCCCAAATAGATGTAAGCATAGTCAAACAACCGTTTTTCCGACAAAAATTTGAATATACTCTAAATTCAACGCTAACTGTTCTTCATGTCGAAAATATTTCACTATGCACAACGCAAGTACTACTGTATGTGCCTTTGCAGATCACCTTAGAAATAATCATTAGTAAATATCGCTGACTTGCCTGATAAGTTTAGACTCTGTCCGTTCGTTTTCATTATTATAGCGACGCGGTATACAAGGATAAACACGCACATTTAAATTACGATATCAAGCCGACAGCATTCAGTTATGAAGAACTAATACGCTGTCATTGCAAAGGATTGGTATTTTGAAGACTTACACGCAAGCATCTATCATTTCCACATAAAACACGTCTTGTTTCATGAAAAAAATGGATTGTTCTTTCTTCTTATTAACGCCTATTTAAGAAGGTGGTGGCGAAGTATATAATAACTCGCGGTGTTAATATTTTGAACTTTGAAGATCGCTGCTACCGCCCGCAAATTGGACTGTGATGCTTCATGCACATTTTAAGCCTTCCGCATGAATTGCCAGCAAATAAATAGGAACTGGAATCTACACATGCACTGATTTGACTACCTGTTAGCATGTGTATATATATAAGAAATACTTTTAATAATTTAAGCAAATATATTTAAAATATTACTTTAATCATTCAAATAAAAGTTTATGAATAGGTTTTGAAAGACAATGTTAATGTAAAGGACTGTTTTTAATTTTACAACTTCGCGGCAACTAACAGATAGTGAGTATATTAGCCAGAAATAAAACAACATATAACACAGATTCAAAAAAAAGCGGTAATCGTGAACACCTTTGCTTATCTCGTTAACTGAAAACAATTTTAAATTCTACGGAATAGAAACTCAATTTCATAAAAATTAATTATAATCACTAAAAAGAATTGATGGAAGGTTTGCGTATACGTGCTTTTAAAAGAAATGCAATGGTATTAAAGACTATTTGCTACATTTATTTAAGACTATTAACAACACACATTTTTCTTCGTCAGTTAGCAAGACTGGAACCAATTGAATGAGATGTGTACTCGATTCATACTAAATTTAGTGCAGCTGCAAAAACCGGGAGCGAAAAATCTGTACAATGTGATGAAATATCAATTATTCCTGAAAAATAAATTTACCTTCAGATCGATTTAAATAATTTAGAAACTAAAAGAATCCTTCATGGTAGCTAAGATTGGAAAACTATATGATTCAAAAATTAAAGTTTCACGAACAACTTAAAACGAGGAGTTTGACAAATTTAAAAATTCCTTATTTTTATACGTAATTCTCACTGTCAAACACAAAAGATGAAATGTAGCAATATGAAATGCTGACATGTAAGTTACTGGGGAAATGTGTCTATCAAACAATTTCAAAAATAGGTTTATTTGAAATCAGGAGTAAATTGGCGTATAATGTGATACTGAATAAAAAAACAACGATTAAATAGTCCTAAATCCTTCATGAAACAGTTTTTTTTATTCTGAGACTGAAATTCTTTCGGCGCAACGCTGACATAAGAACGGGACATTTGAAAACGTATTGTCGGTATCTGCATAAATTCCCAATATGGCGATCGACAAACCTTAGATTCACCTACCAAGTTATTACATTTACCGGTATTAAAGGGATAAAGCTATCTTACTAAGAAAAATAAAGCATTTGTAATGCTGCAGTCATTTAAGTATCTAGCTGGCATTATCAACAGATAAACTCTGTCCGATCTCAAAATAAATGTCGAAAAAAGACACCGGAAATTTCTCTGCATTATTCATACAGTTTACTCCACAACATTATTTGCTGTTATTTGAATGATCTAGTGAAGATTTTTCATTTGTCGTATAGCTCCAGGATCTTCTGGATAATTTTAATATAGCTAAACTAAGTACTATTTACCCTGCATAAATTTAATCAGTTAGCGCATTATTCTGTCGACAAAGCTGTGAATAAATTATACTTCCATGTTTACAGACTACTGTGTTGGAACCGACAAAATCTTTCCATTACACCAAAATATCATCCATGGTTATGTAACAGTACGGCATCAATACTTAATGCTATTCAAATGATAACTAAAATAATCGAGAAGTTGAAATGTCTCGCGGTGATCACACAGGAAGTTTTCTTACTGTCCTTACTTGATAGGGATTTCTATCGTATCAAAAACCAAGGTGCTGCGTAAATATGATAATACAATATGACTGATTTTTAATATGGTAAAGAAAGATTAGCATGATAGGCAATAATATTTCCTTTTGAAACAATAGACGCTTGTACTCTGCGTAACATTCTGAACATTGAAACGCTACCGTAATTTTTATTTTTTTCCCATTAGAGCCGTGAGTGCCAAAATAATTTTTGCATCTGAGCGATTGGAATTTAGGGAATGATGTGTACCAACATTTCGTTTTACTATACACAAACATTACAATTTACACTATAAATTCACTTAAATTAATTTGAGCCGAAGTCAGGAAAACAGCTCGTTTTTAGCAATCAATTTCTGCATACTGCTCAATTAAAAAAGGTGAGATAAGTTCTGACTGAGCAATATATGCCACACAGAAAAGCAACTATCTACATAATTTGCGATCCCATGTCACTTTTCCAAAAACTAGAAAACCTCAATATGCATCGAAACTCACAACTAGGAATGCCAAACAAAAGAAAGTAAAATTTCTTAAAGATACAACAAATGGAGGAATAAATAGATGACAAAATTTTACAGAAATAGTATAAATACTAACATTTGCCAGGTACGCAATTAATTTCGCCATGTTTCCATTTTGTGTCGACAATAAAGAATGTAGCCTTTCAATGTCATTTCTATAAGTATTATTTCAATATATCTCGCTAGTATCCATAGGCATTCTCAGTACTGAAAGCACATTGTGATGCTCCGATCAATTGTGTCAATAGCGCCACCACTTCCCTTGAGATTAACAAATCTCAGTTTGTTTCGGCGTTGCATGAATCACTCACAAATTTGCATTTAACAATATAATGCATTATTTTATATGAAACTGCACTGCAACATATTTTAACACACTGGACTGTTTTTACATAACGAATGCACTGCGCATTTCTGCAATGAATGAACGATAGTTTCCATTTACCGCTTACACGACTATGAGTTTCAGAGTTAAATGTCAATGACACATCATTTAAATGCTGATGTAATGTGATTCATTAGTGGTAATAGTTGTTCGTTGAACAAAGTAAATAATTTAGAAAGCACCGTTAATATCTTGCATTACACGACTTAATATGTCTAATTTACCATCGAATACAATTAAAGCTAAAGTAAATACTCCAGAATTGAACAAAATGCGATCATTCAAATAAGAGTCGGGATAAATAAATAATTTATCTCGTATTTTCTTGATCAGTTTACAAAGAAAAACATTTTACGCTGCATTTAAATTTCATGGTCAAGCTCAGATGGTTGACGGAGTGTCGAACTTGCGGTCGAAAACGAATGTGAGGGCAAGACGGCGGCCCTTAAGTGTTGCTCCATTAATCGACGCTCTAGTTGACGGCGCTCATGCTGTGGCGTTGAAACTGGAATTCCAGACGCATCCGTAAATACAGATTCACGTTGCTTTGAGTCAATTAGCAATGATGATTGTTGTACAAGCGGTCCCTTTCACAGTATGAAAACAGATATATTTAGAATAATAATTCGTCTCATACACAAAGAAATTTTTAATTTTTGCTATGTTTGGTTTATAATGCAATATATATATATATATATATATATATATATATAAAGTATGTATTAGGTGTTGCGAACTTAGTAACAACTTAGTTCAGTCGTGACCAGAATTATAAACCAAAAGGTAGCATGAACAGAAGGTATAATCTCATGCACATTCGTTTCGTGCTTACTGGCGACTCATCAGTAGGAGCCGGTATTACGCCTTTTACCACTATATATTTGGGTGAGGAATGTGGGATAATAGGACGATACAATCTCCTAGACGAATGTGTAAAATACTAATTCGTCTCATACACAAAGAAATTTGTAATGTTGACCTTTGTTGTTTAATTTATAATGCTATATATATATATATATATATATATATATATATATAACAGGATTAAATTATACATGTTAAGAAAAAGTAAACTTTGAAGAAATTGCAGATGCAGTTTATCAACTAGACCCATTTTGTCCTTATCAAACACCCATCGATATATTCCAGAATTTCTTAAATATTTAAAATCAATAGGGCTGAATGTTTAAAGTGTGAATAATGGTGATATATATACTCTTATATTTATGATGCAAAATCACCTGTTGTTTTGCAATAATTTATAAGTAGGTAGTGCATGTAGGTCGAGCAAGTGGTGACATCCATTTACAGAAATAAATAGGCTATCATGATTTGTGTTGAAGAACGATTTATCTTTACATTTTTAGAGCCTAAAAGATTCAAGCTAACGCTTCTGGTTCGTTTGACTACAAACGACCAGTTGTGACGCTTTCCATGTTACGTCTTAGAGTCATATATATATAACATTGTACTTACAGAAGTTGCTGTCTGCAATTTAGGTTGGAGATTCGCCATTACTGCTGTCTGCAATTTACTTGCTTGGATACCATTTTTTGAGCGATGATTTGTAGCAGCAAGCTCTCTAAAGCTGAAAACGGATCGCTGTTTAAAATATAATTCAGCAGATACTGGCGGTTCAGTAATTTCGACATAATCTTCAATATCATTATCAATGTTCGTAACATTAACGTTGTCAGCGTCCGAGTTGACATATTTTATCATAGTGTCGTTTATCCAACCACGATGGGCCTTGCTGTTCTGATCACAGGATAACCCGACGTTGTCACACTCCGAGTTTTTTATCAAATCGTAGAATTCGGTTGAAGCTGATGGAGAAAATTTCTCACAAACATTTACAGAGTTATTTCGTTTAGCTTTTGCTTGATCCAATAAACATTTTCCCTTGTAAAGATTCACCGATAATGGTTCCTTTGATTCATTGTGTTTGAAAGATCGAGACTCCTGGTTTTGATCATCCGCCATACCAAATACCGGGAGTGGTTTATTTGAATGCCCACTTGTAGAGGCTGTTGAAGCAAGATCAATCTGGGCTGTTTCGGAGCTTCAACATTTGTATATAAATAATAAGTCACTACAAGCCAATAGTGCAAATATAAATGTTTTTTTAGTAAAACTTCACATTTATAATGCGCAAATTAAATTAAAAAATTATAGCCGACATTAATTATCACTCTCCAATCGCATGAGCATTCGCTTTCAACTATAGATGCCAGAAATATTCCATTAACTGTATCAAAAGGTCATTTAGGTAAGGCGATATGTTTATCTACTGGTGCATCTTGAACATATCCGATTTATGTAGTCACGAAGCGTATCTTTTAGACAGATAGATGTCTTTTACCGTGCATTGTCTAGCCAAACCTACTGAATGAGAGTAGCAATAGATAGTGGTACTCGTACCTCAAACATTCTTGGTTTACAATTAAACAATAATTGATTGCGCGGATTGTGATAACAATTCTTTAAATCAAGTTTACGAGCCTGAATTAAACACCAATCCCATTGTATTTAACCAGTCGTCGAACAACATAACAAAACTAACGCCAACGTAACGCACTGACGCCTTTCGACCTTCCATGATCATCATCAGAGTACGACGGCAAACTGACTAGCGAGGATCAAACCAGATGCATACATTGTACGTGACTGGAAATTTCGGCTGCACAACTTCTATAAGGTCACGAACATTAGCTGTTTGTAGCTTTTGCCACACACATATATATAGACAATACAATTAAACAATAATTGATTGCGCGGGTAGTGGTAACAATTCTTTAAATCAAGTTTGCGAGCTTGAAGTAAACACCAATCCCATTGTTTTTAACCAGTCGTCGAACAACATAACAAAACTACCGCCAGCCGCAACGCACTGACGCGTTTCGACCTTCCATGATCATCATCAGAGTACGATGGCAAACTGACTAGCGAGGGTCAAACCTAATGCATATATATGGAAAGAAAAATTAGATATGCATCTCTCACCCCAAGTAGTCTTGCATACATTGTACGTGACTGGAAATGTCGGCTGCACAACTTCTATGAAGTGACGAACATTAACTGTTTGTAGCTTCCGCCACACACATATATATAGACAATACAATTAAACAATAATTGATTGCGCGGATGGTGATAACAATTTTTTAAATCAGGTTTGCGAGCTTGAAGTAAACACCTATCCCATTGTATTTAACCAGTCGTCGAAAGTCTTAGTTTACAGCAGAATATTAAGACATCGGTAGCTTCTAAGACTACAATGACTGTTATTTCAATGCCTCAGTGAGAAGCGATTGACCACTAAGTTGATCCTAATTTAATTAGCTGGCCCTTGTTGTACCCAACAAAGTGTTTCCAACCACAATTTTCAATTTTATTAAGAATATTTCGGCTTCCGGTTTCGGAAGCTTTTTTCAAAGGGAAGTACATCTACCAAACATTTTGACAATCAATAAGTCAATTGTAAAATTTAGTTTACACTGTTTCATTTATACTTATTGCTAGATCTCTCTAAATATAATTGCCTATTTATTAGGTAAATGTTATGTGTTTGTGCATGTGTACACGAATCAATATAAAAATTAACAAATACTGATGAAATCTGAAACCGAAATATTCGGAGCAAAACTGAAGATAGCGGATGTGAACACCTTGTTGGTTACAATAAAGGCCGGGTAATTAATCTATTTCTCGTCGCGCAACATGTTTAGTTTGCTGCCTAATTTGTTCAAGTCTTATATACCATCTTCGAAACTAATGATGAATTGCCACTAGTTAAGAGACTATAGTCTACACGATTAAATTCTTTTTCAAACTGACTTCCTGTTAAGCTCAAGTCTACCAAGGAAACCTCAAATATTTGAGATTTCAAGCTCTTCTACTTACCGTGAATACAGTTGGAATGCAGCCAATGGGATCAATTTGATCTTTTACATTTTTGCAATACACTGAAAAAATTAAAATTATATATTAAGCGGGGATGAAAATGAGAGTACTTCAAGCATCGACTAAGACATATTCATAATCAAATCGGTATAAAGTCAACATGACACATACATCCTTCATGTTTCATTACTACATAAAACTATATGTAAAGCCTTTAATAAACAATAAACCGAAGCGAAGGCATCTATGTCTACAAGCTGCACATACGCTAAGACAATAAAGTCACTAGAATAATACCAATCATATATTGATAAGATTTCCATATATATATATATATATATATATATATATATATATATATATATATATATATTCTCTACTTTTATTACAAATTGTGAGGGCAGATACTTTTTAGGTTGTGCATGTAAATCTGATGTACAACTGAAAATCTGTCTCGAATGAAGTTCTTTGTCTTAAAATAGACATCAATGCCAAACTTAATTATACCAATCATCGTCATTTTGTAGTACTAACATACATTACCTCAGCAAAGAGTACGGAGAAAGACAGCTGGATGGTATTTTAGGAAGATTATTACTCAAACAAATATGTTTGTGGGGCATTTTCCAAAATTGTGTATTAAGTATATAATGGAAAATTTACTTTAACGCCAAGACTAAACTCGCCTAACGTAAACACTTTTTTTTTAAAAAGTAACATGAATGCAGATAGTGTCCAGGTCTATGCTATTTTAAAACCAATATTGTCCAAAGCCAAATTTCTTGACTACAATCACTGCGGTTAATTTTGAAAAGATGTCTAAGATATGGCTTAATTTCACACCACCGATATGTCAGAATATCTGTCTACTTCTGGTACTTGACGGCGTTGAACGGATTGGCTTCTGCCGAGAAATCATGTCTTCAAGTGAAGCATGTCTGCTACTCCCTATGTCACTGAGGCAGGATATGAAATTTTGTAGTTTTATTAACAGATTTCCTCATTCGATTTTGAGTGGGTTACTGTCGGTTGAGAATCAGGAAGAATTAATTTGTAGCGAAATTTACTTTCCGACCAGTTGTATCCGACTACTGTTCAATGTGTTATCACCATCGCATCTAGCTAAAGAATGTTGTTTTACTTAGACTTGTGACTGTCAAAATCGGCCATTTGCACGTCCTACACACCAGGCCAACAAGGAAACTCTGGTGGATGGGTGGATTTGTAAGAGATATGATATTGATGTCATGGTCGGATACTACTATTTGAGATGCATGTATCCAAATCACACTACCGTACTTCCAATGACTTATCCATTAGAGTGAGCGATAACCTGCGGGAATCTAGATGCATAATATCTCCTAGAATTCACTTATGCATCTGAATTTATGTACATATTTGTATGTTTTTCTGTTCATGTGTGATTTGTTTTTCAATAACACTTCAATTTTCGATCGCTATTAGCCTATGTTTAATAAAAAATTAAAATTCTTATATTCCGACAATTATACACATACATTCACATTAGTTGTATCGCGCATTACTAAGATATAGTGCTTTTCTAAGAAAACTACGCCAAAATATATCATTGTACCTGTAGGAAAATTAAAGTTACAATTCTCCTGTAAAGAAGAATAGAATACTGTGACATTTAAAAAATAAAATTCATATAACTAAGACTATAGAGTACTAATGCTAATCGAAAGACATACAGAGAGATAAGATTTATTCTAACATACTCAGGAAACCCTTCGTTTGAAGATAATTTACGTAAAAGATCACATTTGACACAACGACAACATGACGAACCTGACGAAATTATCTAATATTTACGAAACGGATAAAGTACTACAATGCTTAATCATCACAACCACAGAAAGCATTACAACGGACGTTATTAACTAATGCTTCACTGGCATAAAAATGAGAAAATATAATTTTTTAAATATAAATTGTTTAACGATAGTTATTTATGAAGAGAATCTACCGTAGATTGTGATACATGATAAATCACAAAAATGAGGCTACCTCGACCCCTTCTCAACAAAATTATGATCAAGTCAGCTTTTCACCAAGGTTACAACGGAAATTTATAAAGTCGAGAGAATTTTTAGCTGAAGCGGATACATGGTAAGATATAAGGAAAAGTTTGTCTTAGTTTGAAACTAATAATTCGAAATCATACATAAATTCAAAATTGCGACAAAAATGGCATAAACGAAGCTCAAAAAGACCAAAAAGTTAGGGTAACGAAGTGTCTTGGAACCGGTCTGCTTTAAAGAAATAACCTACTGAGTTACAGGATGTCCACGCTGATTAACTGACGCAATACTACCACATATTTTAGAGGAACAAATCGTCCTCATGTGCACTTGACAGGCGACGGTTGATATAAGCCGTACTACTGCATTTGTGATGTGCAAAGCAAATCGAATAGGCAGTTCAATAGGTAGACGCATAAGTCGAGAATGCAGCTGAAACTCTGAAGTTACACATCGACGTAAATTCGGTTTTAGAAACAAACTGTCATTATATCGGTTGTCTACAGCCCTTGGAATAAGCAAGAATTTCGAATCAGCACCAAATAGTTGGGATGAACTCGCAACGACTGAATCATGTATTTCAATATTCACATTGGCCGTGTTTGGTACATCTTTGTTACTTGAATGGCAAAGCGGCGTATAAGATACACCTGTAATTATGTGAAAATATTGAAATAACACAAAAATTATTAAATGCGTTTATTAATGACAATTTCACGTAAACCACGTGTATCTTTAAACGTATATCTAATTATTTTTATGAATGTGACACGGAATAATTAGTAACAAATTCATTTACATAGGGCCAGGGGAAATGCCAGTAAGCATACACAAAATGTTGCTTAAATTTTCTTATTTGCGTAGTATCCCTCAATCATTAATGCATGTATTTCTGCTTTTTGCGAAAAAATCAAACAGTTGACAATTTTTTACCTGATTTTCAGATTGCATACCGAATTGTTTGAATCCACAATCATCATGATTTCCCCAAATATTTCGATATCCAGGTATGGATATCTTTTTCAATGGAACCCACGTCACCCACTAAGTTGACAATCATTATGTCATACCGAAAATCAGGTAAATAATCTATTCTCTGTCTCGCAACATGTTTCTTTCAAAGTTGATAATTTGACTAAGCGTTTGGTTGAATATTAAAAACTTGATGATGTGGTGTTTGCCATTTTAGGGATATTTTTGCTTATTTCAATTAGAACGCCTAATCAGTTTAACATCGTGTTCTGATGAAGATCATGGAAGTTCGAAAAGCATCAATATGTGTGACTGACAATAGTTTTGTTGTTGTGCGACTGGATAGACACAATATGATTGATGTTTATATCAAGCACGAAAAATTGATTTCAATAATTACTATCACCACACGCGAAATCAACAATTGCTAAATTGTAAAGCTTATATATATAAGAAAGTTGAAGCAGCATTGACACGCACATTTAATGCAGTCAAACTACGAGTGTTGTTTAGGGTAACACACTTGCCTTTACCAGCAATCAAAGAGAAACAGCCGTTAATGTCGATATCAAATATTATTTACCAATATACATGCGCAAGTTGTCGATCAACTTACGTAGGCCGATCGACCAGACGGTTAATTACTCGAATGAGAGAACATTGCAACTTGAACGCCTGTTTTAAATCAAATGGTGAATACACGTCTGCTATTGCGCAACACATCATCGAAACAACGCACGTATGTTCTCCAGACGTAGCATTCAAAGTAATTACTAAATTCAAAAACAAAAGGGAGCTAGCCACATACGAAGCCTTATGGATAAACAAATTGCAGCCGGATTTATGTAAGCAGAAGAAGCACGTACAAGCATTGAGCTTGAACTGGATGTGACGCACGCAATTTGATTGGTTTCTATTTTTCACACTCGCTTTGTTCACATATTTCTATCTTGTTTTGCTTTCCAATTTATATATAAAGATATGTTCATGAGTAGATATTTGAGAAGACCATGAGAAAGAAAATTTTCTTATATCTGATAAAATTTCTTTTTGTTTTTGCACATAAGAAGGGTACAATGAATTATATATATGTGGCGAAATCTGAAAAATGTTCATACTCGAGATTGCATAGAAAATGTTCAGCCGAAATATATAAGAGACTACTAGAGGTGAAAGCTGCAAATCTATTTATTTCATTATTATATATATATATATATATACATATATGCAGTCGGGTTTTATCTTTGCTTATTGGTTTGCCATCGTACTCTGATGATGAGCATAGGAGGTCGAAAAGCGTCATTGCGTGTGACTTACCGCATTTTTGCTATGTTGTACATCTGTATAGATGCAATAGGGTTGGTGTTTATATCAAGATCGCAAACATGATTTAAAGAATTTTCATCGCCACCGAGCAATCGATGATTGTTAAAATATTGCGCCTGTAATTATGGCAACAATAGATGTATGTCAAACTATCGGGCAGAGTATTCAATGATCCTAGAATTTGCCGTTTATAAATACATACATCACCATCATAAGAGTCAAAAACGATTAGACACATTTTCTGCTTAAAACAGCTATAAAAGAAATCGTTAAGTGAAGATATAATATGGATTATTTGCCGAATTGTTATATATTCTTGGTTGTACAGAACCATTTATATGCAATTATGTAGTGGATATTACGTAACTGGTAACAAGATAGCTCATAATCAGCCAAAAGGAAATTCCAGTCACCATGAAAAGGTTAAAGATCACGTGCACATATTGTTATATCAAGTTTGCGAGCTTGAAGTAAACATTAATTCAATTTTATTTAACCAGTTGACGAAAAACAGCAAAACTACCGTAAGTAACACGTACTATGTTATTCGACGAGTGGTTCAATAAAATGGGATTTGTGTTTACTTCAAGTTCGCAAATTTCATTTAAAGAATTATTACCATCCCCCGCGCAATCATTGATTGTTTAATTGTATTATCACGTGCACATGCTTTTTCTACTTACCACCGAATCATCAGAAGGAACCGGCGCTATATCTCATACCCACTATATATTTTGTAAATTAATGTAAGACGGTTGGCCGGCAGAATCTTCTAGGCACATGTGGACATGAGCAGTATTAAAGTTAGTTTCATATAGTCTTTAGTAATGCGTTTTCAACGCTATCTCATTCAATATAGCATATATCAAACTTATAAATGATACTAACATGACGGTTATGTGAATATACAAAATATTTGCGTGGCTGTTTAATGAGAGCTTACAAAACACGAGTTAGTGGCAAGTATAGATCTCGCTTATCAACGACAGATATGAACTCATCTGGACGTGTTTAAACACTCTAAAAGCAATAACATCAACTTAATAGAAGTATTAATCAAACAGTGTAGAACGCTAATGTTATTTTTACTTCACTGCATATTCCATAATTAAAGTCTCACTGGTAACTAGATGCCTAAAATATAAGTTATTCTGCATCAAACAAATGTACTTTTACGAGTAGAAAAATTAATCCTTACTAGTAATCTCAAGAATATATTATATTTTATTGTGAAAATAAACTTCAGCATGCTCCGTAAATAACGGGTTCAATTTTAAACTTGCTCGATCTTAACCATATTCAAACAATCAAAATGTACTTAATGAAAAGTCAAACTTGACACAAACAAACATGACTGAAATTAGGTTAAATCGTACAAAATAGAATGCCAGAACATTTCATTTTACCTTGGCAATGACAGGTCTTAAAGTCTCTCCGGTTAGTTGGATCGTCAGCTTCTATCCAATATACACCAAGAGCACTAATAACAAGAACTGGATAAGCGATTGCAAACAGAAAGGCGCCTATACCAACTGAGGTGGAAAGCTTGGCCTCGCATAAACCCAACGGCAATCCATATCCCAAAAGGTAGGGCCAATATTCAACCATTCGAAAAAGAGAACGCTCAAATGAGCTATCTGTAAAATAAAAGGAAAAAATATGAATAATGTAGCAGAAAAGTACAATAAACTAAAATTAAATTTCATATTAACAGGAACATCTACAGTATCCAGCAAACCGTACAGATGAAAATGTGCAATAGAAAGGCAATACACGTATGGTCGCAAAAATTTCCAATCTGTAGGGTTGAGTCATGGCTTTTTGTCGGACACGCCTACTTCACTTATAGCATGTCTCCAAAATTTTCCGATAACTATAGTCCTAGATCTCATACGCGAGAACACGCTATCCTATGTTCTCCGACAAGCGAAAGCAGCACAGCCAAGTAGAATGTGGCTTTTCTTAAAGGCATAATTTATATTCTATAATAGTTTCCGCCTAGCAACTGTGTCGCGACTCATGCTTCGTCCGCAACAAAATTCTTGGCAGTATGTGAAGAATTCCCAATAAGGATAAAATCTGTCTTCTGGATGAATTGCATTTTGCTACATTATACAATGCTTAGTTTATAATGAGAAATGTATATATATATATATATATATATATATATATATATATATATATATATATATATATATATATATATATATACATAATGGATAAGTGTTTATGTAAAGCTCGCAATTTTGATTTAAATAAAGGATATTCGATTTGTTTGAAAAGCCTATCAGACGTGGTCACATCATAGCTTAAGCCTGAAATCGGGACAGAAATCGATTTGTCTATCATCATCTTATAGGTATACGGATTAGTTGACAACTGATAGTACAGCGCCATTCAGCATAACTTTATACTTCATTCCACAAAACGCCAAAATGTTCGTACAAAATGAATATTCCTCGAGCACAGTTAGCGACGAAAGTTGGAGCTAATTTCAAATGGTTCATAAATTCCGCGATTTCTGCACACATAAAAGAACTTACCATAATTGAAATTCACATTATACTTTAAAAATATAATAAAATAATTATTCAAGTCACCACATATATTGAATATGCGATTCAGACGTCTGCTTCTTGCCTCAGCGGAAATAGTAAATATGAATAATATTCGATACGACTTACTGGACAATTTCTGCCAACAGTAGTCAAATGCATAACAGGCGTACAGAAAGGACACTGTAAACACTTTAGCCACGTCTTGAATGTAGCCGTCGCTCAAGATAAATGACACTGTCTGACTCTACGTTAAAAAAAAGAAAGTGTAATTCATAAAAAATAAAATTAAGTAATTTAGATCAACAAAATGTATACACGCTTCTTTATTGTATTGTCCATATATATACACGCTTATCCAAAATTAGAAAAAAATAGGCATTCCAAGAAACTAACAAAAACCGCGTAAGAAACAGGCAACTGACCCTTTTTCTCAAAGTAAAAGTCATTCTAATTTTATGGTTAAACGTTTACCTGCTAAATAATTATCACTAAATTTTTAACGACAGTGCATGTAGGAGTTATTTTTCAAATACCCGAAAAATATTTCATCCTATACAAATTTGAAAACATTTAAAATTTTACTGCATCGCTTTCACCTCATCTTATTAACAAATTTATTTGAGAAAAGAAACACGAGCTGTGCATCTATAGGTTGATGGAGCAGCTTACGTTGATTCAACAGGCGTTGAGCACTAAAATAGAATTCTCTAAAATATCGGACTACATTAGAGTTTGCAGCATAATGAAAGACAGATTAAGGCTTTACTACATGAACACTAGAGAGCCAACGAAGACACTAAAGAAATCATTGTGCGCACGGTGGCAATAATTTTGCCACGTTATTAAGGCATTGACCTTCATTTTTAAACTCCACGGAACAGGTGCATATGAATTAAGCAGATTACGAAAGCCATCTTCGTTACCAAATAGCGAATCATAATTTTTTACACAGGATAATTGTATTTCTTTATTAACGACAAGGCTTCCGATAGTACGTCCAGTACCTATGGCTATTTCCGTTGAGCAGAAAATTCAACCGTATCTTTAGTAACAACGTGTAATAGTTCAGATGCCTATCTGAATGAGTGACAGTTATATTGGCTTTATTTAATCGCCCACTGTTTAATTATTTGCTTATTTAGCTGTTGTTATATGTATATATTTTGTGCGCTTATTGATTGATGGCAAACAGAAAATATTTCTTTACATTTTGACCACCCAAGATATAAGCAGTGTGTATGTTAATTCGATTACACTATGGGTGCATAATGCTTTGATTTAAGCGATTCCTCTAGTATTAGACAACCTAGATTGCCGTAGGTAGATAAGGAACAAATTATCTGGAATTTTCATGCGTGATCTTTGGACTTAAATGTTGAAGTTTAAATCATATTTATTACACCGTTTACTGAATTAATTCTTAAATAATTATACAGTGAGGCTATATAAGCCACCAATGCTTCGCTATTATCCAGTCTCTAAATTGCATAATCAAACCATGACTTGTTTGACAATATTTCTAGCCGAATTTTTTTAGATAGAAACGGGCCAACAGTATAGAAGACAGATTATTGACAGGTGGGCTACAGAATGATGGCTAAACATAAGATGGTTCAACAAGTGTTAACCAATACATCTTCCACTGGTGTGTAACTTACTTTAGGCTCATCGGACATTTTTTTAATTTCGCTTGCATTATTTGCAAGGCCCAACTGGGAAAGCGACCTGGTTTATCACACAAGATCGTGGATGAGGTTTAGAATTCGCATTCCTGTGTCATTCGTGGGTATGTGTGGGCAGTAAAAATACTACCTAGTATATTCACAGTACAGATTAAGACTGAGTTTATCTAATTTCTCCCGCTTAGCATCTCTGGTTTGGAAAACATTTATATTATTTAAGCGCTACTGATACAGCCAAAGATAAATATTGAATGCGTTACTATTAATAAGCCATTTTTTCTAAAAAGAACTTCATCACATAATTAATTAATGAGTAAGCAAAATGAAAATCACTTGCCTGAATATGGAATACGCCTAGAAAGATCATTGTGTACATTCTGTCCATCATAAAGCTGACGACAGCTGACCAGGGATTCAATATTGCAGACACTTGAAACGGCAGTGGTTTGTTCTTTGGCACACAAGAAAAAAACACGCACACATCAACAAAGGCTAATATACGAATTAATTTTAAAATAGAAGCTTTCTTTGAAATTTAATTTAGCATACTTTATTTTCTTATTTGTTACCAGCGAGCGTCTTTGAATACAAAAAACTGTATATAACAAACACCACGATCCATAAATTTTTTGCCCGGTAGAAATTTAGGATTAAAACTCATAAATAAGCAGAAAGTTTGCATATATCCAAGGCTTTATAATCTTCTTTGTGTGGCATAATTAAATACGTCCACTAAATTAAATGACAGAACCCGCTGGCGTTTTGTTCAATCTGTATATACTCCCAAAGATTTCAGCATAGACAACAAGGAAAATTTCTATTATAACTTAAGTTCTTCACACAGTAGAGCATGAAGGTTAGATATAGTCATAAGTATGGGCGACATGAATGATTAAATTGGGCGCTTAAGCGACACAGAGCTTCATCTAGGTAGCAAATACACTTTAAGGTGAATGCGCAACGATAATGATGAAAAACCTGTGGAAAACTGTGAAAGACACATATTATAATTTGGTGGCACAATCGTGATACTTAATGTAATGCGTTGCATCACATGACGTTCTCCAGCTCCCGAGCAATTATGTATTCAAATAGACCAAGTAGCAATTGTGTCAAAACGCAGATCAGGTAATTTCAATTAATCCAGGTCCGCAATTAAACCCGACTTTCAAGAAATATTTAACATGGAATTATAGCAGCAACTCCATTAAATGGTATAATAAATATACACTGGTGAAGCAACAACTCGTGAGGCAAGTGTCAAATATTTCCTTTTTGAGTATTTGTTTAAAACATGATGTTATTCCTACATGTTTTTTGTTTTAAATTAAATTGTAAGTTAAATGCTTATGGTATGTCTCGTAAGCATGACCTTTGTAGAAATATTATAAAAACTTTGATTCATGATTTAGTTAAACGTAAGATTATACTTATTAAGGAAAAAACTAAATTAAGATCGATGTTAACTTCTCATTTGCACGCAGACGATTTTAAATGCATTGAGGATTTCAGTGATAAAGCATGCAATAGAGAAATAAAAAAGTTAGAATTAGACATGATAAAGAATTAGCTGACTTGGGAATTTATAGACCCCAAGAAAATGATAATTTAATCGGGACTAATAGAATAGTAAATCTATCAACAGTAAATCTTAAGAAGGATCAAGTTGAACTACTTAACCGTGGTTTAAACATGGCTATTCCTAATGAAAGATCGGTTAGAAATGAGGTAATTACAGAGGCTGTCAAAACGGCACAACTTCTTTCAGATAAGGATAGGGTGAAATTTGAATTAGACGTTGCCTCAATGGTTTTAACACACCAAGAGGATAACTATGAAATTAAACGTCTCGGAAAGGAGTTAGTATCAAATAATTTTATATGTCTTAAAGTGGATAAAGGAGGAGCTACAGTTTAATGAATCAATCCGATTATAATAATAAAAAACAGTTAAGTAATGCAGAAATATACACTAAAATAACAAAAGACCCTACTGATAAGCTACAAAGGCAAGTAAAATTCTTAATCAATAATATGATTGCTAACGAAGAATTGGATTCGACGCATGGTAACACTCTCATTCAAAGAGATACGGTTGCACCCAGAGTTTATGATTTAGTTAAAGTGCATAAGCCGGGTAATCCTTTAAGAATTATAGTGAATGTACAACACTTCCCAACATATAAAATTTCAAAGTTTTTGTGCCATAGAATAAGAAAATATTCCTATTTCTTAGAACATACCTTGCTTAACTCATATCATTTGGTTGAAATTGTTGATAAATATGTACTAGATGAAAAGGATAGATTAGTAAGCTTAGATGTAGTATCTATGTACACGAATATACCGGTACCTGAGGCTCTGGATTGTTTTAGACGTTTCCTAGTTGATCACCCACTAATATTAGAAGGAAGCAAAATGACGATAGGACACGTCATGGAGATGATGTGTATTTGTATGTCCTCCACTTATTTTAAATTTCGGAAGGAATTTTATAAACAAATTCGAGGCGTTCCAATGGGACAACCTTTGTCGGTCCCAATAGCTAATATCTTTATGCATTATTTGGAAAATAATCTGTTGGATAAGACTCCACTGAAACCAAAATTGTACCTACGTTTCTTGGATGACATATTAATGATCTGGAACCATGGTGATAATGAATTGGTAAATTTCTTAAATTTAGCTAATCGAATGAGCGAACTCCAATTTACCTTAGAAAGGAAATCATCAGGTGAATTACCATTTTTGGATGTCAAATTAATTAGAAATGGTCAGAAATTGGGAAGAGATATTTATAGGAAGGATACTTATTCAGTAATCCTTCTTAATTTCAAGTCCAATCACCCGTATCATATTAAAGTCGGTATCTTAAAGTCAGTAACATTAATAAGTCTCAAGTTAACAGATATAAAGCATAGGAAGTTAGAATTAGGTAGACTACGCAATATATTCAAGGCTAATGGTTACCCTCCTCAACAATGATGGACGTCGTGAAGAAATTTAATCATAGTTTGAGGTACATAAAAGCGGTTAAGGAGAAGAAAGAGCGGAAGTTCATGGTATTACCGGACACTTATATTAAGTAGGAAATTGAAATCATTAGCTTTAAAATACAATATAAGGACCGTTTTAAAGCAGCCCCTTACACTTGGCACTATACTCCCTAACCAAAAAGAAAGGATTGAACCCTTAGAAACATCAGGAGTGTATGAGATCCCATGCAATGATTGTAGTCTCAAGTATTTTGGTGAGACCATGCGCCCAATCAAAGTAAGAAGAGGTGAACATAAAACTGCGTGTAAGTATGGACATATTGCTAAATCTGATCTTGCTCGTCATGTAGTGGAGACTGGGCATACTATCAACTGGGAGGAATGCAAACGCATAGCAATATGTAGTCGTAATAGGATGACGAGATTGATTAGGGAATCTATAGAAATTAAATCTAGAGATAATATTATGAATGAAACAGCTGTTGAAAAATCTTTAGGTCCGATTTGGAATACCGCATTAGCTAATGGCAAGAAAAGGCGATTGCATGAATTGGAAACTGAAGCTAGCTCCAGTAAAAGATTAAGAACATCGGATTAAGATTGACTAATTAGTGGGCTTATTGTTCAAGTAATGAATAATCAATTATTATGAATATAGTCTTTCAAAATTTCATCTCTAACTATTCGTTTGATTTTAAAACTTAGTGATTTCAACCCTAATTTTCTGTTTTGCACCCCCACCCTACCTATTGAAATTATTCTAATAATACAATATTTATAAGTAATAATTTGTCTGACGCGTGCAAAGGGTAAATTAATGTCTATTGACTGCAGTTTCATTTAGATGTACGTACATGTGTATCAATAATATTTTAACGAAGTTTTTTAGTTATGCATACACATACACATGCACATGCGTGGCGTGCGCCTATTTAATAGTATGCCAATAACTGTTATTAACTTGTCTATCTCGAGTAAAACCTAGTGGTGTGAATTGTAATTTAAAACTTGCATTGGTCTTTCGGACTTCTAGTTTTATCACTCATGGCATGTTTTTATGACCAGTGTTTCTGAATTATGGGTTTCCCCCACCTGAAAGTGGGGGCCATCTCAGTTACGTCATTTACATTGAGTGTGTAAAACGAATAGTTATCGCATGCAATTGATAAATTATTATTCAGCCACTCTGGTCTAAATTAGTTAGATGAAAACAACAGTTATGAAAATGCCCCCACACACACACGTGACACGCGAATATCTAATGAAAGGTCAGTCTGAAGTATAGATATAAATATTATGGCTAGAGGAAATAACGCGCTTGCTTCATTTGTTTCGTTTGTTAAACTTGTGAAACAAAATGCAACTGATGATGTCCTACGGTAAGTTAGGCCGAAATATTTTGCAAAAAGGGAACTACTGGAACAATGAAAGCTGCGTTAGTCAAAACGCAGATCAGGTAATTCCAATTAATCCAGGTCCGCAATTAAACCCATCTTTCAAGACCATGTAGCAATAAGTTATAGAGAATATAGATACATCCAAGACCGTTGTTCTTTTTTGAACATGTATGTCGACTCGAACCATCTATTTATCCATTGTAAGTTTTTCAAGAAAACTGAATAATAATAAACCCCCAAATAGATGCAAAGAAGCTCAAACAACCTTATTTTCAACAAACATATAAAGCATTTCTGAAATTTGAGTTATTTTTCCTTGGTGGTTATAATTCTAACATAAGATTTATTACGCCTAATGAGGGTACTCCCATACATGGTATGCTGGGCTCTCCAAGTAGAGGTCATTGGATATCTAAAACATCTGTGGAGATACTCCAAACTAGGCGCAAAATTCTTGTCAGCTCGGTCTATAATACCACAAGCAGAGTTGTTGAATTTCAAATTAAACACAGTCCAAAAGTTGATCTTGACTCCATTAGATCAAAAAGGTTGAAGAGTTTATAGAAACGTTTGCATTAGGTGAAATCTTATGTATATTCCAAATTATTCGCACTATAGATCCGAGAAAATGAAAGGTCTGTGAACAAATAAATGATTTTAAAAATAACCCAATAACCAATAAAATTTGTAGACATGATTGGTGAGCCGAACACTGAAGAACAGTTCTCTTAGGCAATTGCATCAGCCCTGATCCTCGAAAGAATGCCAGTACTAATAAAGTCCAACCTTAATCACTAAAAACTATCAGTATTAGGAAAACGGAACACCGTCCTATATCTTGAAGCTCCAGGCCTTGATGATTCGCTTCACATTATGATTAAGAAGGATAGGGACAATTCGTAGAGCGTTAACTAATATTTTTCATATTATATGGAAGGAGGAGAATGTGCCGGTTCCTTGGGGCTAGTTGACCGTTGATTCCATTTTCAAAAAAGGCGATTTAAATTTGTATAAGCATAAATCTATTCGTATCTAGGTTATTTTCTTCTATTATCTTACGAGGCAACACAAAATTATATTTTTACATAAAGACAAATAGTCCAATAGAGACAAGTATAACGCGGTCCCATAACAACAGTCTTTGATTCATTGGATCAATACGTTATATTCGATATTTTGTCGAAAATCGATATGTTAGTAAAAAATTTAGAAATATTATTAGCTCTTTATTGCAGGGAAGTTCATGAGGGTGTTAAAGGCTTTATTAAGGCCTGAAGTGAACCACGGAGAATTATAGTGCAAGAAAGCAAGACTCAAAAGAGAAACATAAGGAGATTCCTGGAGACAGCATATCAGACTTTAATAATAAATAAGAAATTATTATGAAATTTGTTTTTACTAATAGAGCGCTTTTTATAGGCCGACTCCTACATATATGAATGAGTAATTAATAAAGTTTGTCAAATAAAATGGCTTCTGAGTCTTTCTTGGCAGAACTGACTCGTATTTTAACGGGAGATGAATCGCTTTACCGCAACATTTGTACATATAAATTTTTGTCTAGATAAAAAAAATTATACTTAACACTGATGGCATCCACATAAGTGACCCAACTCACATGGACAAGCATAATAATTACAACCACACAATGACAAATAATAAGGCACTCGGAATAGCGCCGGTTTAGCCATTTTGGTGCAACAGCAGTTATCGTTACCGACCAGGGCACACATTTCGAGTCGAAGTAATTATTCAGTGGTGCAAAAACCTTGAGATCAAGCATTCTCGAGCAATATCATCTTTCAACTGATGCGATGGCTAAGCGAGCAATCCGAACGACATAAGATGGTCTGCGATTTTGGTGTCAAGGGACTCCTGGTTTCTGGCGGAACCTATTAAATTTCGTCGAATGGGTCAGGCGATTTACAATATCAACATCTACTGACTGTTCTCCGGTAATCATGATATGTGGAATGCAAATACGTCGCACACACGAACCGGTAACCCCATTTTACATATTCAGGAGTGCCGAAAACAAACTCAATCCGTGTATGCCAACCAGCGATCTTAGTTCCGAGTAAAAAGCGTCCCTGCTATCGTCTGTGCTGCAATCGGCAGGAGCATATGCGGATACAACGAAAAGACAACGTTGATTAAGGTTTTTTCATTGACTTTAGTAGATGTATATAGACGTGCCGCACAAAGTCGGCAATTTACAGGGATCCATTCAATGAAACGAGCTCCAACTCGTGCGCTAAGGACAATACCGATGCCCCATTTACCGGCTTGAAAAAACTCCGTTGTACATGTTCAAAGTCATATACGCGTAGATAAGAGTCGTGCTCCCAGTTCTGTGATGCACGAGTCCTGTATTCTGGTTTCAGATACGCAACATACGTCGATTTCTTATTTATCCAACTTACGTGCAAGAGCTTCTTGTTGTCTAAGTTGTTTTAATGTTCGCACATTAAATGCGCCATTGTTAAAACCTAACCTAGGTATATTGGATTATTGTATACTTAAACTATATTTGATATTTGGCTACCCGGTACTGGGCTCAGTGATATGATCAACACAAACCAACTAAAAGAGCATCACTGTTAAATTAGGAAGAGGAAATAGAAAGAAAGAAGGCAGAATCGGAGATGAAGGTGCCTGCAGTAGCCTGATTTAGCTTATACACCCTGAACGTCTCAGCCGATAAGGCGACCATTGGTATACGTGACGGTCGATGCAATATGTAATCATTATAATTTGTAACGTTCAGGGTTATATGTGGACTGAAAAAGAACACTAGGTTTGCCCATTCCTAGTGAGAATGGTTTGTATTCGTAGTATTCCTTCTCTTGGATAGTCTGCTAACCAAGGCTGCTGAGCACTATCTTATCAGATGCCAATAGCCACAGCTTCCTTCAGCAACCAAAACCTGTACTTCGCGTTCGGCACTCTTAACACAAATGCCTTCATATACACATATTATACTGGAAACAATCGACGATAGTTAAATTGTATATTGTATGAGTGAATTATGATCACGAAGGCACAGTTCCCGTATTTTTAGTCATACTTTTTATTTATTATTTTGTTAAATCTGTTGTGTGAGAAATACTGAAAGTTTTAACACTTATGTTATCCTAGTGATTTTGGTAAAACCCTAGAACCCGTAAACATTTTCAATAATATAGTATGCTGAATTCTGACTAATCTGTCGTATGTTTCATTATATTTTGTATACATGAACAGTCTAGTTGGTAATAAACCAACAATTAACCTTAGAATTTACCTGATCTGCGTTTTGACCAACGCAGTTTTCATTGTTCCAGAAGTTTCTTTTTGAAAAATACTTCGGCCTAACTTACCGTAGGCCTTCATCAGTTGCATTTTGTTCCACAAGTTTAAAAAACGAAACAAATGAAGCAAGCGCGTTATTTCCTCTAGTCATAGTATTTATATTTATACTTCAGACTGGCCTTTCATTAGATATTCGCGAGTCACACGAACGATGCTTACTAGCCAGTTGTTCTAACATCGTTATCGTGATTCTGCCTTTCGTTTCAAAACGCTATAGCCGATTCTGCTGATAACTACTAGCATTTGACACAATAAGATACACTAGCTGAAGTGAAAGTAAAATAGAATACGATTCGAGACGCCAACTACATAGTACGAAAGAAAATTTGTGACTATTGCACACAGAGTAAATTCAGAAGCATCATCATACTTAAAAGTGTCAAAATTAATGCTTCACTGCTGGATAAACATAAAAATTGCACAGTTAATTATGGGCTGCTGCAAGAGCACTATGTCGCACAATCCACGTGTGACCCGAAGCTGTTCTTTTTGGCAGTCCAGTTTTCCTATGGAAAATAATGCTGCTCCATGCAGATAAAAAGAAAAACCACAAACAATCCCCTGCAGAAATGTTTAAAATAGCAATACATATAATTGCAAAAAGCCTATTTATAAGGAATTGATTTAATTTTTATAAAAAAAGAAAAGAAACTAATCAAATTTTTAATATAACTGAGCTCCTCAGGTTCTCTTTCAGTCCATATATATCCATGAATAATATTACGGCAGTTCAAAAATAAAGCTTTAGAATGAAATATCAAATGTAGGTTGTTTGTAATGATTATGATGATGAAGAGGAGGACAAAGCGAACTAGGTATGTCCTATTATTATAATGCAACAAAATTATTAATAACTTACAGAATTGCGAGAATACCGATCTCGCTTAGAAAGATCTGTCAAAGCTCGATTTTTAGCGTCAGGAATGGAATGTGATGAGATAAATGTTGAAAGTTTTTTAGCTTGCCGACACCTTTGATTAGAAGCGTCGTGTGCAAACAAGTCCGAAAGACGATCGCATATTTTCTGGAAAAAATACAAAAACAGATAAATGGTACGTAAACATACATAAATACATTAAAAAGACGTTGGTGCAGTCATAGATACAAGCATACATTCATGTAATACATATGTGCATGCGTACACACATACGAACATACATGCATATGACAAGCATATATGCACACATACATAAATACAAACATACCTACAAGCATACATACAGATGTGTATGCGTGCATAATACACACCTACACGCATGCATGGATTCATATATACGTAGGTGCATGCGTAAATACATACCTGCATACATACATAAGTACGGACACACATACTTATCTATATTCATGCATGCGTAAATTCATGTCCACATGCGATCAGAGTCCATCCTCCTACAGCTCCGTCAATCGCACAACCTTGATCCTGTTTGGCATTCCAATCAAAGTAAAGTTGGGACGCTGACCATGGTCACTGGTTAAATCTGCTAGTTTTTCATTATCAGAATGGTTGAGTGTTCACGCGTATACGTTTAGGATTCCAAGAGCCGAGATTTCCATACAGAATCTAACATAGTCCAATGTAACATTGGATAGAAGAATAGCGACTCCATATCTGACTGGATCACTCTCGAATAAGACACATTGTTGAAAGCTCAAATAAACTCTGATCTCCTGGAGATACGCGATATGGATAACGCGGTTTTGCAGTTCACCAACCGTAAAAACTGATTATCACTCAAGGAAGGCCCTAAATTCTGATAAGAATAGATAAACAATCCCCTGATTTACGCGGCACACTAGAACCAACAAAAACTGCTGGACCTCCACTACACATATTTGACGAGTTTTCTGATCCAGACAGTCGCCTTCTATTTATTTATCACTGAAAAGCGTGCATACAAGCACATACTAATGCTAAGTTTATCGTCGGAGTAGAGAAGCCCATCAGACACTAACTGGCCCATTATTAAATATTTTAAGTTATCATTATCATTATCTACATTTAAACGAGTTTGCGACGATAATGGTCCTGCTCCAGAATCATAAAGAACCTTTAATACTGGCGGTCATAATTTCTTAAAAATTTGCAATAGCTTGGTTTTGATTATTCACTCTTCAAAACTCTTCAAATAGGGTACCCGTTTTATACTGTACGTCTATCGATGCAATATTATTTATAGTTTTCTGTGAGCTAAAGAAGAACACCAGGTCAACCATTCCTAGTACGCATGAATGATTTGTATTCAGTCATCCTGCTCATCGATTGCCTTCCACCCACTGCTGACGAACAGCATCTGCCCATTCGTTGGCTTGCCCAAGTTTCCTAGTCATAAACGGTCTTTCGTTTATGCCTACGCGAATCCTCTGTCGAGATTAATTGGTTTTTCTGAAGTGATAAGAAAAAACATTTGCTCCCTCTTCAGTCACACCAAGCACGTCTGCCACGTGCACGTCAGTGAAGTCTCAGTTTCAGAATGCCGATGTATTGCTGCTTTTGATGATAATTATGGTAATTATTTTAATCAAGTGAACACAAATTTTATGCTAAATTGATCTTCTATATCATTGCTTGTTAAGACTATGTGAAATCCCCTTTTTGTTTAACGAAAACCTAAATATGAGAAAGCTAATCTCTCACAAAGTGGGCTCCAGTAAGGTCTTAGGTCATATTAGGGAAAATCAAGACTTTTCTGCACAAGCACTCAAAGACTGACAAATGCAACAAGGAATCCCCGTGGATATAAGGACAAGAATTATCTTATGTTCAAGAATTAGTCTCACTCCCACCATAATTAATTTTCCAGACGTTTTGACATAACAGAAACGTGCGGCATCAAAAGAAATGCAGCGCAATGTACATCAACATTTAAGCACTACTAGTTGAAGTTTGATTAGATTTGCAAACAACACTGATAAGATTAAATAATAAATACATGGCAATGTTTTTCAAAAAGTAAAAATAAGAAATTGGCAAACAATTATAGCAAATAAGAAGAAGTGTCGTGTGGCAAAACTTTATTTGACGTAGTTGTTATGAATTAGAGCAAGAAGCTGACATAGTAACGTAATGTGAAAACTTTCTTCACAAATTTATATTGACCAAATATAAATATTTCATACAAAACAAGCACACGGATGTAAATTAAAACCATAAATGCGGCTTACCTTTAGGTAAAATATATTGACTAGTTCCATGCAGAACAAAAATCCATAAGTAAAGGTTATAGATACGAATCCGGAAACCAAACGAGCACACAGAATCCAACGGGGGCCTGATAAAATGAACAAGATAGTAAAAAAAATTTAAATCAATTATACTACGTTTTATTGATAGAAGAATAAAGAAAGGTCATTTGTACTGCTTATATTGAGGGAAATATACATTAGCTGATATTGATTCTATGGACCATATATTTACAAGAAACACCATTTCACTTGAGAAAGTTATATTAAATGAAGGTATAACGGTAGGAGCTTTCTTATTATATATATATATATATATATATATATATATATATATATAAATAAATGTTGTCAGTATAAAATAAACATCGTATATAGTAGCATAGGAAGTTCTTTTAGCAGACCACTTTTCAAATACTATCCGGAATTTGCCATGGGCGGGACTCAACCCAGGGCATATTCGCTTCGCAGTCTGAGTCACCATGCCGATCCGTCCCTATACATTAGACAAAACGCAACTTTTATAAGTTAGATTGTTTGATTTATATACAGGTCAGGTAATTGACCAGTTCCAAATAAAGATAAAACCGTTTTAATATATTCCTTTATAGGAATTGTCTTTTGAGTAGTGCTGTCATCGTTCGAGCCGTTACCATAATTGACGGTGGCTGGACCATTGATGACACTCGCGTATCAGTAAAATCTTGATTTACTTAAATTTCCAGGCGCACAGCTAGTGTTTTTAATTTATTAATGGGTCCTCACTGATCCCGTTATTCTGAAGCCCTCCTTACACTGCTTGTCCGGAAAGGAATTTGAATGAAGATGAAACCGATCTATTCGATGGATTAAACAATATCTTGCTGAGATCGTGGTGATAACAACCATATAAACCAAGGTTGTGAGCTTCAGATAGACATTATTCCAATTATATATATATATATATATATATATATATATATATATATATATATATATATTCAATAAAAACAAAGCATTGCATAAGGTATTAAAGGCTACTTATCCCGTAGAGCAGTTTCATTTACAATAGGAACTGAGAAAGTATTGCCCGGAATATACTGCGGACGAGATTCCAACCGAGGAAAATTGTCATAATATACTGGATGATGCAAAAATTCGCTTATACTGATGTGTGTATAACAAAAATCCTGCCATTAGACTTCAATACAATATAGCTCCAAATAGCATGCTGCCTGCTCCATACATGCAGATCAGCAGTGGCTAAATAGATCTCCAGATCGTAAGAAATCTCAAATATCATTCGGCTAAAGAAAAGGTAGACCAAATCAAAATTTGGTTTATGATTAAAAATGAGTGTACTACCGTCATCACCATGATGCACAGAAATACAAAAGTCATCAGTAATTTAAGTTGCAATGCTATTTAACCATAAGAAAAAAATTTTCAATTAATTTTTTACAAAATTATAATAAAGAAAACATACTAATTTAGACACACAAAATATTAGAGATTTATTTGGAGGACGATCGAATTACTATGAGTACATTTTCCAAGAAATCACATAGAAGGGAGGCAAAAATCGTGTGCAAATAAGCATTTTAGCCAAGTCAGCTTTAAGGCAAGGCAAAATCGGCAATACAGCTTCCTTGTGGTTTTCATAGTATCCCGTCATAAGCACAACCAAATCTCCCAATTGATTCTGCCCACCTTACAAAACAGTGTTATGAAGGTGATTCTACTAGAAATCTGCAAAAATCGTCACTGAGCCCGACTTGATGCCATATCACGCAGGATTTCCAACGAAGAACTACGATACGTAAGTGGACCTCATCCTGGCAGAAGAGTGGGTGATCTACTACCCAATTTGGAAGTTGTTGACTGTTTCTGCCATATAAAAATCTGTTTATCTTGTTTCTTACGCCAACATGACGCTTGAAAAGAGAATAATGCTTCTCTGTGCTATCGAATTGGGAGAATCCGAAAAGCGTAACCGAGACGACGCAGTTGATGGAGCTCTATTTGTTTTCCGAACGAGGAGCAGTTGTTGATTGATCAAAAATACATCTATGGATGCCAGCGATGGTTATTCCTTATTGGTAAACGATATGGGCTATGCTTCTCAAACAACGGTGGGAAAATGCCTGCAAGCGTCCAAAATCAAAAACACAATGGAGCGAAGTTTCACCAGCATATAAATCTGCGCGTGCATTGTAAACACAACAAGGCAGAGTGGAATACTCGAGTTTCTCCATAATTTTCGGAGATACGAGAAAGCTACTCTAGCTTTCGCGATTCTCATACTCATCTTGTTAGACTTATTGCCTGATTTATTGATAGAGCTACTAAGGTATGTAAGCCTGTCAACTATTTCCAGATTTTCGCTCTGCAGTCGCAGAATTAGAATGAGTGGCGGGTGATCATACATTTGGCGGATGCGAATTTCATACCAAAAATGGAACAAGTGATAATCTATTCCAGATGGACTGATCAGAATCTCTATTGCCGAATAATAATACAATATCGTTTGTATAGTCAAGATCGACTAATCTACCGTCCAGGAAAACTTAGAGACATAAGCTAGTAGTTAGACGAACACTGCTTTCTAGTAGTCTTCCTAACGGAGTGGCCATCGCCACTGCATCGCACTGCGTTAAATATTGATTATTGAAAGTGAATTAAACAAGTTTCTTGCGCTTATTGCAAATTTTTACATAACTTGTAGATATGTTGGATTGTAAGCGGATGCCATCGATAAATTTTCAGAGAAAATCGATACTTTTGTGAATAGAGATGCCTTTACACAGATATTTGATGCCGAAGGATATCATTGTCTTATTTTTGACATTCTAAAATTTTACTTTATGTACAAAATCATAAATCGCCAACACAATCGTTTTACATTCCAATCTTTACTGGTTGTGGTATCTTTTTAGATCTTCCAATGATTCGCGTCTGTTGAACCTCCTCATATTGCTATATCATCATATACTTGATCCTTCCTCTTAGTCAGATGTCTATACTATATGTCATTTCCATGCTAGCAATGGTAAAGTTAACCTAACACGACTTGAAAAACTGCTTCCGTTCCCATGATGAATTCAGGACAAACAAATACAGCCAGTAATGATAGGATTTAGAGACCATAATATAAGAACTTATTAAAACGCCAAATCAACTCAAAGCTGAACTGGTTATTAATTTCTCGTAAAAACAAAACACAACCGCACTCCCGGTTAGATTCACTGCGTAATGGCCTCCCATGTATTAACATCAACAGCATTAACCCAGGTCGAAAAGATTTCATCCACCAATGTATAGAATAGCGTCTCGGTTGAACACTCATTGAATTGGACAACGGCAGTCGAAAAACAACAAATTTTCTCCATCATCCGACATTCAGTCGCTCTCATAGTCTGACTTCTACAGGCCCAATCTCGTCTACCGTAGGTACATTTAAAGACTAAAACGGCTACGTCAGTCCGATAAAGAAGGCAATACAAAAGTCTAACTGATTTAATATTAAGATTTATTCTCGAAATAGCAAAACAGTGGGTTTATATAACCAAAATGACCAATCATTCATAAAATAATTCAACAAACTGTTTATACAATTTTTTTAAATTTGTCATTTACGCCAAAAGTTCACATACAATGACAAAAAATAGTCTCTGCAAAATTCCCTCTCTCTCTCCAACGTAAAGGTGAACAATAACTACAGCGATACATTTACACGATGCGGAAGCAACCAACAAAATGGTATCCATGGCGTGGTTGCCGCTGTAACGATCAATGTCTGTTGAACCACGAAAAATTTCCCTATCATCATGTAGCCCACACGTCAACAGCACGCCTTGGCAATAGAGTCCTTCGTAATTAATACTCACATGCCACGAACAAATTCATGAATTCATTTTGTACGTAAGCGTCAAGCGCACTCCCGGTTTCCACCCCGAGTAATGGAATCTCGTGCATTGGCCTCAATAGCATTAATAGATATCGCAACGATTTCATTCACCAACATAACAGATCCCCGATTGCACCACTGTAATAGTCAGCGCCCGTTGAACCACCACAGATTGCTAAATCATCCTATTTAATTCTAGAGATGGTACAGTTAAACAAATCCGGCCTGATCGACTCTCGCAGTCACAAAAAAAGGACAAAACAAAGAAACAACTGAAGAAGAGTGCCGATAATGGCAGTTGAAATAGTTTGGAAGAAGAAAACTGGAACCATTCTTTAAATTAAGTACACTAGCGCTAAGTACAAATCCCGTTGTATTTAACCAGTCGTCGAACAACAAAGAAAAACTACCATCAGTCACACGTACTACGACGACTGGTTAAATACAATGGAATTGGTGTTTATTTCAAGCTCGCAAACTTCACTAAAAGAATTGTTGCTACCACCCGCGCTATCAATGATTGTTTAATTATATTAACTGGAATTATTACTGTGTTAGTTTAAACGCAGACAAGTTAAAAAATTATATGATTTAGAGACAACAATACAAACTACAAATAAACTCAAGGCTAAACGGGTTATTAGGTTATCGTGCAAAAAATTCAATGATGGCAGGTATTTGATTGTCAGCATTAAATTTATCAACGACGCACCTGGGTAACAGAGCCTTAAGAAATATACGTCCACATTTCACGAACAAATGACTGTATTCATTTTGTTCAAAAGTGCCTAGCACATTCATCGTTATATTCATTGTTTAATGACCTCTCATGCATTGGCATCAGCAGTATTATCCAATAGCGACTCGATTTCGTTCATTAACGTAAAGAGCATTATCCCACCTGTGCACTCATTGTAGTGATCAATATCTGTTGAACCGCCAATAATTTACGCAATCCCTCACACTCATTGTGTGACTTATATACTGCGAAACCAACCGTAGTTAGTTAATAAAATACGTTTAGAACAAATGCCTCAGTCCTATGAAGAAGATAAGGAAAACGTGCAACAGCTAAAATATTAGGATTTAGAGAACGAAAAAACAAAAATAATAGGCTTATACAGCCTCCTATACAACTATTCATAAAATAAGTCAAGAAATGATGTATATAAATAAAATAGAATGTACGTTAGAAGTTCACATATAGGCGCGACTCATCCTTCCCCCTCCCTCTCTCTTTAAATCTCTCTCACTCTCCTCTTTCCATCCCTCATCTCTCTCTCCGCCACTCTAGGTGACCTAATAATCAAGAAAGTAAATCAATAAAAGTAAACCGTCTACATAAGTATATTGAAAATTACGAATAGGAAAACCTAATTAAGTTTATACTACTTGTAACGTGAGCGGTCAAAAAATAAAGCAGGAAGTACACATTAGCCAGATAGCTCAAATAAAATATAAATTAATATTTCCTGGCCGATCCAAAGTTCTCTCACAAGTATGTGTCGTGAAGTGTTGATCATTGACATATTTGTTTAAAATGGCGGAAAATTAAACGTTCTAAAGACTGTTAACGTTCAGCGCATCATGAGACAGGAAGACAGTAGTACAAGGACAGTGCCTATATTAACACAGCGACGTCTCAATTTCCATAAAATAAAAATGTGATACTAAATTTATCAACAGATTAGAGCAAAACTGTTATGAATAATTTCATTGCCAAAAATTGGCCGTGCTAAAAAAATTTATTGGAAATCTTGTATCCAAAAAGGCTTTTAAAGCAAATTGAAGTAGAAACAATGACAATAAAGCAATGAAGCCGAACCAAACCAAAAGATGGTATGTGTCACTATACCGTTTAAATAGGACGCATCATCCAAAATATTTACTCGACGAATTAAAAAATCATTGACTTCTCGAAAGTCTAATACACAATCGATGTTTTTTTATACGAAAAAACACCTGATAAACTTAAATTTAAATGATAAGCTCAATGCAATCGAACAGTCCAATATTGTTTATTTACACAAATTCCATAGCCGCTCAGTGCGCTGTGTAGGCCGAGATAGTTGATTAACAAAGACACGAATTCAAGAATATTTTAGAACACATGCAGCTGGTATAGGGGAGAATGTCTTCGCAATAGCTGAACACCATGTTTATAAAATTACACTCCCAATGAGACAGATTTCCAGGCTTTCTTAAAAGCAAAAAATCAAAAACAACTAACGCACAGCGGAAGCTGTTTTATGGGGAGTGGATGTGCGAATAACAGCATCGAATCCTAAATGTAACGGCCGTGTGGAACACGTACATTGCGAGGTAACCGCAGTACCTCTCTTAAGTGATAAGCCTAGTATGAGAAGCACCTATAATATAGAAGAACAACGCGTACAACTAAATGAGTCATAAATGCAAAATTAACTATCGTAAAACAGTAGCGTGCCGTCTCTTTTAATAAGGTTTATTGAGCTAGAAAGGACCATGTCATGTTGTACAGTGGGTCAACTAAAATAACAATGAAATTCTATTCCGATCTCAATTTGATAAAATAAGTGGTTAATACGTATTAGTTCAACTTTAAATAGTTAAAATATTCTCAGAATTCATTACATGAATTGCATTTTTTAAGCATAGGTAGTACTCTGCAACCTAGATTTCAACATGAAATCGTTCGTAACTTATAGTTATTTTTAAACATGTATTGATTTAACAGATATACTTAGTTTATCTTACCGAAAATCTCGAGAGGAATTAAAGATGTTACAAAATAGATTAGCGCCAAAATCTGAAACGAAAAATAAATTGTTGGTTAATCAATGCAACACTATTTGGCTGAATATTGATAACATTTTCATACTTTTAGTTGTTTTGGCTTTAAGCGAGGCAAATGAAACCTAATGCATTCAATTTAGAAGCAACTCCAGATTGATTTTATGTACGATAAACACGAAGGTTATTTAAATTGCATCCGGCATGAAATTCACATTTATTCGTTTTTTAGTATCAGAAAGACAACCAAACGTACGACGAAATCAAAATGAACCATGCAATTATGAAACGACTTTCGAAACAGATTTTCGATGAACATTAATACGTTATCTTGTCCATGTTTACCTCGGTATATTTAGACATATATATATATATATATATATATATATATATATATATATATATATATAATCAATGAAAATGACAGACTATAGGTGATACTAACCAGACAACTTTGTTAACCGGTGCGCCAAGAAGGACTAATCAGGAGAAAAGCTTAAACATAGACAAAAACACAATTATTTAAATCAATGTTGCGATTTTGATATAAACACCAATCCTGTTATGCACATCCATTTGTCAGTATAAACTAAGCGGTTTATAATGTAGAAAAGGCAATTCCTCCAGAAGACTAGTCGTGTCCTTATTGGGAACTCACCACGTATTGTCCAGAATTTTCCGCAGACGAACCTGCGCAGTACGCGAAGAGTTCTCAATAAGGACGAACCCGGTCTACCAGATGAATTGTCTATTTTACATTACACAATACTTATTTTATAATGACAAATGTATGTATATAATGGGACTGGTGTTTATATCAAAATCATCATCATACCCAGCCATACAAAAGTCAAAAGTGACTAATGTTTCCCTGTCATATAACAATAAAAAGTTAAAAAATATATAAATAACAACAGAAATATTTTAGAAAAATTATTAGTGAGATTTATGAGAGAGATAGAGAGAGAAAAGGAATACCAAGTTACTACGAGTAAATTTATCAAGATAATTCACACAAATAAAGCAAACTAAACCTCTCCACAACATCATTATGGCCAAGTAAGCATTCTGGCAAAGCAGCATCAGCAATACAGCTTCCTTGCGGATTTCAATATATCACGTCATAAACAAACCAAACCTCGCAGCTAACTTTGCCCTACTAAGAGAAGAAAGTTTCGAAGATGATTCTACTAGCCATCTGCAACAAGATCGCCACTGAGCTCGATTCGATGCCATATCACTCAAGGGTTTCTAACCAAGGACTATGATGCGCACGAGGACCCCATCCTGAGAGTGGGTCCTATACTACCCAAATTGAATTTAGAGTGACTTCAACTGTTTCTGCCATGTCAAAATCTGCCCACCTTGTTTCTTACGCCAATCTGGTGCTGGATGAGAGAACAGAGCTCTACTGGATAATCGAAATGAGGGCATACTCAAAACGTGACCGAGCCAACGAAATTGATGGGGTCTGATGTTTTTCTAACGAGGAGCACTTATTGGCAGATCCAAAAATACGTCCACGGATGTCAACGTTAGTTATTCTTTGTTGGTAACCAACATGTGCTATACTTCTCAAACAACGATGGTCGAATGCCTGTAATTATCAACTCTAAGAGGCCAAGTTTCACTAGCGTATAGTAAATCTTGGCGTACAGATGCATTGTAAACACGAGTGAAATACTCGCGTTTCTCCATAAATTACGAAGGTTCGAGAAAGCAACTCTAGCTTTCGTGATGCATATTCTCACCATGTCGGTCATATTGCCTAACTTATTGATAAAGCTCCTAAGATATGTAAACCTGTAGACTATGTCAGTCGCATTGTTGGAGTGAGTAGTGGGTGATCCTGTAGAAGTATCTTACATTTAGAGGGTTTGAATTTCATACCGAAAGACGGAGTAGAAAACGCCCTTGCTTTCGTCAATGCTGCAAGCATATGCAGAAACAACAAACAGGCAACGTTGAGAACGGTTTTTTGATTGATTTTAGTAGATGTAATTAAACGTGCCGCACACAATCGACTATTTAAAGAGATCCAATCAATTAAGCAAGCTTCTGCTCGTGCGTTAAGGACAATGCCAACGCCTAATTTATCGGCTTGAGAGAACTCGGTGGAATCAGATGTTCGAAGCCAATAACGCGTAGGCAGAGATGGTGCAACCAGTTCTGTAATGCACGTAGTATCCTGCATTCTGTTTTAATGTTCGCACATTAAATGCACCTACGTTAAAACCTAACCTAGGTTTAATGAATGATCGTCTACTAGAACTATTTTCGATATTCGGCAACCTGATATTGAGCTCAGTGATATGATCTGCACCAACCTTATTCATAGAATCTAAAAGATCGTTATTTTTAAATTGAGAAGAGGAAGGGGGAGGAAAGGAGGTAGAATCGGAGATAAAGTTGCCTGCAGTAGCCCGATCTAGCTTATCCACCCTGTGAGGCTTAGCAGATAAGGCGACCATTTTTATACTGTGCGACGGCCGATGCAGCATGCAATCATTGTAATTTTTAGTTTTCGTGGTTATATGTGGACTGTAAAAGAACACTAGGTCGCCCATTCCTAGTGATGGTTTTTATTCTGAGTTTTCCTTCTCCTAGATAGTCTGCCAACCAAAGCTGATGAGCACTATCTGCCCAGATGCCAGTGGCCAAAGTTTCCTTCAGTAGCCGAAACTTGCCCTTCATTTAGCTTGCTCTCATTCTGTCACTACACATTTAACAATAAAAGTTACTGTGCATTTAGACCAAACTCGAGCTTTCCCATGAAAAGGGATAAGGTTCATGCTACCACTCCCGGGTTGACTAGCTTGGGCCCGCCGGTCGTCAGGCCGGAATTTCTATAGCTACGGACCAACCTTAATTCAAATAATTGTTACCAACGCCCGCGCAACCAATGGTCGTTTAATTAAATTAAAATTAAAATTAACAAAGTAGCTCAAAACTTCATTCATATATCTATTTATACCAAAAGTTATGTATATTATTTTTATGTATATCTATCAGACTGTCCATGCGTATGGCCCTGACTATGCATAAGTTTTTACTAAAATCGTTTTATATTATATTATATATATATATATATATATATATATATATTGAAAGGTAAAACAAACAGCAAACTTAGACATAAAGAGGGAGAGTGTAATAAAAGAACGACCAATAATTTGCATCACCTTTACTTCTAGTTCAATTTCCGACCTTGATTTTTCTGCTTGCGTAAAATAGGCTACAATTTTTTTATTCACAGACCTTTATGTATCGCTAACTCATATCATACGACCATCTCTGGTCCAAGGTCATACCCCACTTAAGCTAATTTTGCTATGCGCGTAATATATACAGCTGTCTTAATGGATGTATCCATAAACAGGTTGATGGTATGGCAATGGGAACCCTCCATCTCCTGTATTAGCTGAGATTGTTCTCTGCCATCTTGAGAAGATGTCAATACAGAGTGACATAAGTAAATGTGCACAATACATACGTTATGTTGATGATATTTTCCTTTTTCTTAAAAGCAGGTCATAATCATGAATAAACAAATAAAGCGCACACAAGCATCAGATTCACGTCAGAGCACGTTCTTCGATATATTAGTAAAGAAATATTTTAATGGTTAATTAAATAGAACAATTTACCATAAGCCAACCTGGTCTGCACAGTATTTGCATTATAGTAATTTCGTGCCGTTTCAACAAAAATTATCAACAGTTCGCGACTGTTTTCAAAGAATTGACAGATTAGTTCATCAAAATTCAGAAGACACGGATATACTAAACTATCAAATATATAATGGCTATCTTAGTCAATTGATTGAATCAATTGTTAAAAGAGTAAATAAAAATACCAGAAAGAAAATAAATCACCTAAACATCCCGATCTCAAATAATTCTTACCAATGTACATGCGCAAGTTGTCGATCAACTTACATAGGCTGATTGACAAGACTGTTAATAACTCGAATTAAAGAACACTGTAACTTAAACGCCTGTTTCAAATCAAATGGTAGATAAACGTCCACAATTCCCTCAATATATCGTCGAAACCTCGCACATATGTTCTCCAGATGTGACATTTAAGATAATTTCTAACTGTAATAACAGTAATGAATTAGCCACATATGAAGCTCTGAATATAAACTAATTGTAGCTTTGTTTATGTAAGCAGGAAAAGTATTTACCTGCATTGAGCTTGAACTGCAGATGATGGGCGAAATAAATATAGTTAATTCCTTGTTTCGCACTCTATCCACGTTTAAATTTTATTTTTATTTTTCCTTTCCATATATACCTCTATGCCCATTGCCTTACATTATTAAAAAATACCTTTCTTATTAGGAAGGAAGAAAAATTAATAATAAAGTGGATAATGGCTGTTTATTTCGAGACTACTTCAAATTACTTTACAATCTTTCATTTATATACATCCTGGGTTTTCATTTGATTATGGGGGTCGCAAATATTTGGACTCGGTTTTACTTCTATTTATTGTTTGGGCCGATTAGTAAGTGTATATGCATATCTGCCTGTATGTGTGTATGTTTGCGTGTATGGGCCTTTATTATTGAATTGCAAAGTGATGTCTGAGATCTGGTCATTCTTGTATTGATGGATTAAGAGTTAACCAACTTTTTTGCATCGCTGACTGTCACGCGTACGAATGTTATTTCTCTGAGTGTCGTCTTTCGTTTCGCCTTGTTCCTCAATTTTGTTCTTTCCCTTGGTAACAGCGCAGGTTGTGCGGGTTTGAGTATTGAATGCTCATATTGCTTTGAAATTTCTGTCGCTGATAACAATGGTTGTGATACCGTGTGTGCAGCTGTTTTTTCTTCTTCAGCTTGTTGCCAATCCGATCAAATGTTGGTTGAGTCTGGTCGAGGGGGGATTTAACCTCCTTTGATTGCTAGTAAATTGTTGTTGAGTTTTGTGATTCATTGACCAGTCAATTAGAATATCATGTTGATGAAACTTTTTATTTTTTAAGCCAGGCGTTTGTATATATATATATAATTTTCCTGATTTTACTTTGTTTAGAATTAAGAAATTGGCAAAATAGGCCGGGTGGCTCGTTTCCAATATATGATCGGAAATAGCTGATTTTCCTGACGGTTCCACGCTGATCAATTGCTTCGTCGTACGTCCAATATATAGCTATCGAACACACATGAGAATTTGTAAACTATGAATGATTTTGAGTGAATTGGCAATTCATCTGGTATTGACAACAATAACAGGTCTGGGTAGTTGTTCATTAGCAAAATTTTCCTGAAGTAGCCCGGTTCTTGCACGATCTTTTGTTCAGAGCAGATCTTCCTGATTCTGTTTGCTAGGTTGTTTACTAAGTTTATTTTTTGGGATTTTGATACACTGCTGTTGTAGTGAATTTATTGCCCAGTTAAAGTGGATTTTCTTTGTATTGCAGTGTCAAATCACCATTTTATTCTCGATTTCCAAGAAAGAAAAAATATTGTGAATTTGATGTTTGGATCGGCTCCATTGGCTTGCTTGAAGATTTTGGATGGATCTGCTACGTCTGGGATGAACCATAATCTAGCGCACTGATCGATTATACCTTTTAGGCTCGTTTGTTCATGATGATGCCCATGTACATCTTCCAGGAGGGATGCAGTGCAGCTTCTCATAGTTACACCACTGATCTTAAGGTAGTATTTCTCTTAAAATGTATATTGCACGCTTTTTATACATGCTAATATGAGGTCTATGATATCGTTCGTGTCTATAGAAAAATCTTGAAACTCAATTTTTATCAGGTCACGAAATATCATCGTTGTTTTTTTCAGTGGAATGTTCGTAAATAAGGATTAGACATCAAGCGAGACGTTTTTTCTCTTCAGTTCGTCTGCTAGCTCGAAAGAGTCCATGATGGTGTCTGTGTTTATATTTCCAAATGATTGAAATAGTTTGTAGAAAAGCCTAGCTGGTTTATTTTGCGTAGCATTGATCATTGTCATAATGTGCCGCATCGAGGGAGCTCCTGAGGTGTTCAAGTCTTTATTAGTTTTTATTTACCGAACAATATTTCGGTGTTCGTTCTGACGACTTTTGCCTCTTGGATTTCTTCTATTACTTTTGATCTAATTTCTGAATCAGCCATTTCCGATAAGACGTGTATTTCATAAAAAACCAAGCACCCGGCCTAAACATTTAAGTTTCATTAATACGATATTCTAATCGACTGGACAATGAATCACAAAAACCACCAACAATTTATTAGCATCTCGGCAAAGCACAAACCCCGCTCCCCCTCGTCTAGACTCAACCAAAATTCGATCTGATTTAACAATAATTGATTGCGCGGGTGATGGTAACAATCCTTTAAATCAAGATTGCGAGCTTGTAGTAAACATTGTTTGAGTATTCTTTTCGTGAGTCGTGTCTGCTTAATAGCTGATTTTTATAACTATAATTGCGATATTGACCGCTTCCTTCTGCTCGATGATATCACATTCGTCACTAGACTTGAAAATATTTCTACTTCAGTAGTGTTTATTGACAAGTCTAGCTTTGATATTGATGGTTCTTTTATATATTCCACTAATTCGTTTGCGACCACATATTTGACTGTTCTCTGTAGCTAAATAATAAGTACAATCCTAATGAAGATACAGTGGCACCTGAAGATACGAGCAGCCTAACATACGAGTTTTTTAGATACGAGCCGTACCTCGGGCCATAATTTCGTTTAAGATACGAGCACAAATCCGAGATACGAGCCGTGTTTCCAGAGCGTCCCGTTAGTTGGCGCGCAGGGTCGAGCATCATTCGAGAGCATCTCTCGCTCACTCGCACGTGTTAAATCGACGTGTATCTTGTGCGCTGTACTCTTTTTCGCTTGATTTTTGCGTGATTACTAAACTTTTTTGTGTGTTATCATGGGGCCGAAGAAAGTGAGTGCTAAGGACAAGTGAAAGGAGGAAGAGGATGATTTCGATAGAACTAAAGCAAGAAATAATAGAAAAACATGAGCGTGGCGTACGAGTGATTAAACTCGCAAAGATCTATGATCGTAGTACATTGACAATTTGTACGATATTGAAGCAGAAGGATGCCATCAAGAGTGCTACACCAGCAAAAGGAGCCACAATTATTTCCCAATTAAGGACAAATATCCACGAGGAAATGGAGAAGCTTCTGCTCGTGTGGATGAAAGAGAAGGAGTTGGCAGCAGATACATTGACGGAGACGGTAATATGCGAGAAGGCACGGAGTATTTATGCCAACTTAGTGAAGAAAGAAGCATCATATTTTGTTATGTATTTGTTAATTATACATGTTTGTTTGTCATAGGTCATGAACGGATTAAATCGAATTCAGTTATTTTAAATAGGAGGAATTTTGTTTGGGATACGAGCCGATTGACTTACGAGCTTGGTTCTGGAACGAATTAACCTCGTATCTCGAGGTACCACTGTATATGAAATTGACTTTCAAAATATCGATGGCAAAAACGGTGGTAGGGACAAATCTCAATAAGATCATGTCTAGATAAGTATCGCAGGTTGAGCTGGTTAGGTAGTTTTAAAAGGCGAATTACACATACCGCTCGCCGGGCTAACTGGAAAATTCCATTGAATAGCTGGATTAGCAGAAAACCAGCATAGTATACTGCTTCACTGCCGCATAAACACGCAATGAGTAGATGTGTGAGCTAGAAATAAACAATTGGGCTCCAATTAATAAAGGTATTTCAAAAAATACTGACTCTTGAAATGGTTAAAAAATGTTTAGTGCGCAAATTGTGCAATAAGGCACTGTGTTACTGTTCGACAGACTGCTTGCAGATTGACTCTGGGTCTGGCCGAAATATTTTTAACATTGTCGATTACCCACCACATTTTATAGACAATGTGGCTTAGTGTAAATAACAAAAATAATATAGCATGTGTGATCAGAATGACCTATTAGAGATTTAAAATACATTTCCTAACAAATGATATTGAAATTAGTTAACAACTAGCAACAAGGAAGGCTATAAATTAATATTCGCTTTAATGAGGCAAATCACATGACCTTAATGATATCATATTAAGTTATGAAACGAATAAAATGTGTTTAAGTTCAATCGGCCATCTTAGCTACTTCTTGTACGTACTTCCAATAAGGAGGGACTCAAAATTTAGTATGAGTTTTTGTATACTTTAGGATACATAAATATACAATTAAAAAGAGATCCGAATTTCTAAATCGGTGAATTCTAGTGTAGCCTATATCAATAAAACAGAATTAATTAAGCACTTCCACTGAGCTCCAACATATTTTATTATCGTCAAGCGTCTTTTGGTTAGCGAGGGCACAGGGCAGAATAAAGAAATGTGTATGTCGCAAAATGGAGTTGAGTAGAGCCTGGGGAGCATATGACCAAAAATGTTAAGGATTTCACACTAAACTAGTCGAAAAAACAACAAAGGACGCAGGAAGTTAATTTTGCGTTGAATAGCATCAAATATGCAAGATATTAAGAAATCAGCGTCAAAAATTTGTCTTCTGTTTACTCTTTCTGTCATCTACTCAGGTACGCACGAAAAATGTTAATGGTAATCAGAAAAAGCCTTTTGAGAATAATAATTTCTCATAAATATAATGATAATCGTCTCTCTTTATTCCCGATAATGTTTAAGATAACACAGCCAGTACGACTGGCTAGAGACGAATAAACTAATAAGAAATAAAAATTAGAAAGCATCTCTACCCTCAATAGCGGTATGTATTACAACTAAACAGCTGACAACTTATTCTGAAAGATAAAACATTAACTTACCAGAATTAGTCCACTATTGCATATCCAAATACGAAACAAAGGTCGCAGAATACCGTCGTATTCAGCGTCGTCATCACAAAACGAAGCAGCGGAACGCCAAAAAAGGCCAAGTAAAACTAAGAAATTTAGTTGTCAACAAAAATAAGCATATATATCATTAATGTATGTGTGCATGTCTAAATTTATTGTTGCTAATCTAAAATTAGTCATTTCTACATGTATAACAACTATGATAAGGCATACTGCACATGCTCATAAACGACAGACAGTCCAGTAGATCCTGAGTTAATAACGAAAATGATAATTATTTTCGACGAAACCACTCGAGGATTAGGAAAATCAGCAGAGTTCGGTAAGCATACAATGGCAAGAGTTATTTATATATATATATATATATATATATATATATATATATATATATATATATATATAGTTGTTGAGTGGGTTTTTCAGAGGCTCCACGTATATGCATTTATAGAGTTTAGTTACTGATACCAATTCTTTGTTTAAAACCAAAAAAGTCAACAATTAAAACATAAATGGAACTGTTTCGGAACGAGGTTACCACATTTGCTTAAATTCGGTAATGTGAGCATTTTGCTGTGCGTTTGATTAGAGGCTTGTTGATGATATGAGAAATTCCGTATTGAAAAGTTGCCAGTCAACGAAGATTAGGTCGTACCTCATTTACAGTGTTTATTATGAACAATATTGAAGCCTTCGGAAGAAAGAGACGAATACGCATTCAGCCTATAAGAAGACAAGCTCGATGCGAACTTGGAAATGTTGATCAATCAGATCTTTGCGAAACTGGCAGTGCAAAGCGACAACACGCGAACGCAAATCGCTGAGATTCAACATTTGAAGCCCATTTAACAAGTATCTATCATGTATACATCTTCCTGGAGGAGTGCAATGCGGCACCCCATAGCTACATTATTGAACCTTTCGAAAATAGTTACTTTTAAACTCAAATTGTAGGTTCACTGTACATGCTAATATGGGGTCTTTAACGTTACAAGTGTCTATAGGAAAACCTCGTTGCTTATTCTTAATAAGTTGATACAAGATAGTCAATTTTTAGTGGAACGTACGTAAATAGGGAAGAGACGTAACATGAGGCTATTTTGCTTCCTTGAAGATTTTTCTTCAGTTCAGTTCATCGACTAGCTCGAAATAGTCCTGCATGATGATTATGCTTATGAAATTTCTTATTGATTGACATAGTTTGCAGAGAAATTCTCTGGTTCATACTGCGGTGTTTCTCTATCTTTTATAACATAACACATATTATTGATTCAATATATGTCAAATCATCTATCTGTCTGTTGTCTGGTTTAAACTTTGATCGATCCTTTATGATCTCGTTAATTGGCACACTATAAGCATCCGTTTCAAATATTCCCTCCTAATCCTTTGTCGGATGTGGTAAGTTTTTTTTAAATTTTCTGATTTAAATTTTCTCAGTTCGTTTACGCGTATCTTAAAAAAGATTTGGTTATCCATGACTTTTTTCTTTATTTTTCTAGTTCACTGACTATCACGGCTTCCAATCATAGTTCAATGAATGCTTCTGGAGCGATGCCATTATTTAGGAGCTTTCAGGTTCAGTTAGGATAGCAATAATGTCGCATTCGCTTAAACTCCTAATGATGCTGATTTTTACTCTCAAGGAAAGTACTTCTTATATGCCCATGAACTTTCTCCTTTAGTCTCTATCTCTCTCTCTTTATATATATATATATATATATATATATATATATATATATATAGTATAAATAAATCATTAATAATTCACTACAAAGAAGAAAACACTCATTAAATAGATCAAAGTAAATTTATGTAAATATTATTAGGTAGATCTTACATATATATTTTGATTAAGCTAAACTAAATAAAACTCATTACACTTTCAATAAACATGGTTTACATATCACATAAATCAAAAAGAACATCAAGTAAGCCCAGCTTACTTTGTCATTCTTAACAAAGCGTAATCAGAATAATTCTTAAACATTCATGAGTCAAAATTAAAATCAAAACATAAAGCACTTCCGATGAATGCCCAAATATACCGTCATCATATATTATTTTTTTAAATTTTGGCGGAGTGCTATCTTCATTATTCCATGCGCGTGAGACGCGGGTAAGTTTGCACGGACAGTTCATAAAGATCCGATTGATCACTATTTCCATTTTGTTTGTCTGATCGGTTGATTATTTCGTCCATGGAATGCGGTTCATCACATCTTTGTTTACTGGCGACGTTTCGGTGCCTACTTTCCAGCACCATCCTCAGGCACCGTAACGTCGCCAGTAAACAAAGATGTGATAGAACCGCATTTCCATTGGGATGAATAAAAACTCAACCCGATCAAAGACAAAACAAAATTGGAAATTGTGATCAATCGGATCTTTGTGAAACTGTCCGTGAAAAGCTATTACCCGCGTACGCAAAACGCGGCATTGGAATATATGAAGCTAGCACTCCGACAAAATTTAAAAAATACTTTAGTATCCAATATGATGCCACAGTAGTCACACTTATGAATCAGTACAAGCGGAAGAAGATGCAGATTGTTAGGCAAGTGGAAAATACCTCGTTCCTTAATAAATGTTTAAAATTTAATGTTATACCGAAATGTTTTAGGTTTAAACTTTCATTCGTTTTGGATGAAGTAGGAAATACTCTTAAGCATGAGCTTTGTTTACATTTAATAAAAATATTTATTAATAAACTAAACAAACGTAAATTTGAGCTGATTAGAGAGAAGATTAAAATAAGATCCATATTATTCGCGAGATTACATATGTTGGATTACAAACACATTGAAGATTTCACAGACAAAACGAGGGATAATGAAATTTAAAAAATTAGACAAAGGCATGAAAAAAACTAGCAAACTTGGGTATTAATTGCCCTTTGAGAAATAAGAGAATTGATGGGGTCATGTCCAAACTTTTAGTTAATTTATCGAAAATGGATCTCAAGGAAGACCAAAAACAAATTCTTAATCTTGGACTTAATACTACGATCCCTATTGATTACGTACCTAGGAATGAGATAATTACGGAAACAGTAAAGATTGCCCAGTTCCTCCCAGACAAAGATAAGACTAGGTTTGAATTGGATGTGACCAAAGCGGTGTTAGAGCATAAAGAGGTGAGATGCAAGCAGAGTTATGATCTGAAACGCTTAAGAGCAGAATTATTATCCAATAAAGTAATATGCCTTAAGGCGGATAAAGGTGCAACGGTACTAATGAACCGGTCAGATTATGAATTGAAAGTGTATGAACAATTAAATAATTTTGAGGTTAATAATAAAATAAATAGGATCCATCTGATAAACTGCAAGGACGAGTGAAGAATATAATTAATAGAATGATTGAGTAGGAGGAATTAGATCCAGGACTTGGAATTCATTAATACGACATGACACCCTCCGAGAGTTTATGGTCTAGTGAAGATTCATAAACAGGGGAATCCACTTAGATTAATCGTTAATGTACAAAACTCACCAACTTATAGATTGTCTAAATTTCTAAGCAGCATAATTAGAAAATATACTTATTTCTTAGATTATGTTTTAAAGAATACATATCATTTTATTGACATTATTAGTAGATATAATTTGAATGGTAATGATAAAATGGCTAGCCTGGACGTTGTATCGATGTATACTAATGTCCCGGTGCAAGCAGCATTAGAAAGTGTGAAGCGTTGTTCAACAGATTTCCCAGAGATAATAGAAGGTAGTAAAATGATGTTAAGTAGTATTATGGAAATCTTAAATATTTGTATGTCCTCCACCTACTTTAGGTTCAGAAATGAATTTTATAAACAAGTTAAAGGTGTCCCTATGGGACAACCACTATCAGTCCCGGTTGCTAATATATTTATGCACTATTTTGAAAAAAGTCTGTTGTTAAAATCTCCTCTCAAGCCAAACTTGTATGTGAGATTCCTGGATGATATGTTTATAATTTGGAATCATGGTGATAATGAGTTAAACAAATTCCTCGAATTAGCCAACCAATAAGGTGAATTAAAGTTTACATTGGAAAAAGAGAATAATGTTGAATTACCCTTTATGGATGTAAAAATAAAACGGAATGGTTCCAGATTGGAAGGAGATATTTTTAGAAGAAAGACTTATTAGGGACTCCTTCTTAATTTCTTATCAAATCACCCATATGGAATGAAAATAGGCATTCTTAAATCCATGATATTAAGAAGTCTTAGAATAGTAGATATAGAAAATAGAGAAAAGGAAATGAGGAGATTAAGGGAAATATTCGAACTAAACGGCTATCCGTCAAGTATAATAGATAGATTATTAAATGAGATGTTGCTGAGATTTAATGATAATATAATAAACAAAGTAAAGAAGGAAACAGAACTGGATAAGCACAAAATTATGGTATTACCTGATTCAAAATTGAGCAGAAAAATTAGAATAATAGCAGCTAAATACAATATTAAAACAGTTTTAAGACAATCACCTACTATAGGCAATAAACTACCTAACCAAAAAGAAAGAGTAGAACCCCTCGAGACATCAGGAGTATATGCAATACCTTGCAAAGAATGTAATCTCAGGTATATAGGCGAAACCATGCGACCTATAAAGGTTCGTAGAGGTGAACACAAGACAGCCTGCAAATATGGACACATTCAAAGATCAGACCTAGCTAGGTATTCGAAGGAAACGAGTCATGAAATAGACTAGGAGAGACTTAAACGCATCGCGTTATGCAACCGAAACAGATTAACTAGACTAATTAGAGAGTCAATTGAAATAAAATCAGGAAAAGGTGTAATGAATGTAACATCGGTAGAAAAATCATTGGGCCCAATATTTAATGAAGCATTTTCTACGGTCAGAAAACGTGAGGCTGCGGAACCTGAATTAAGTGGGAATCTAAGTAAAACACCTCGCTTATAGAAAACTGAATGCGAATGACCTATACCATCATCAATTCTTATATACCTATCTTTCTCAATAACATGTTCCAGAAGAGGGTATACCGATTTAGCAAGGGTTAGTAGATAGGACATTAGATAAGACACATTTGACTTACACTGTTGCTTATATTTTATATATTTATGTAAGGTAGGAATATCTTAATAAATGAATAATACGTTAGTCCTAGAGAAGATATTCATGGTTAATAGCTACCATGTATCCTTTTAAGAGGAAACCAAAATGTGATAGATAGACGGATATATAGATAGGCCTATCGGTATATTGATAGGTTTATTCTATACACATAATATATATATATACATATATACGGACATTAATCATTTTAGACATTACCACTAAAATTATATATTTATTTAAAATGCTAAATATATATATATATATATATATATATATATATATATATATATATGACTCACACTGTTGCTTATATTTATATATATATGTTTTTATACATATTTATATGTATTTTATATATTTATATAAGGTGTGAATAAATAAATTTGATTAATCGGTCAAAGAAAACAGCAAGAAAAGAGAAAAATAATAATTTATTAGAAATATGCAAACGTATATATAGATATATGATTAAATATATTGGACCCACACTGTTGCTTATATATATATATATATGTTTTTATACATATTGATATGTATTTTATATATTAATATAAGGTGTGCATAAACTAATAAATATTTATTACTAATGTACATATATATATAAATATATATATATATATATATATATATATATATATATATATATATATATATATATATGCATATATATAGATAGGATTATAGATATTGGACCCACACTGTTGCTTATATATATATAGGATTAGGGATGTTGGTCTCATACTGTTGCTTATATTCATATTTATGTTTTTATACATATTGACATGTATTTTATATATTGATATAAGGTTTGACTAACGTAATAAATAAATAATAAGAATAGAAAATATTCATGGTTAACAATTACTAATGGTCCTCTTCTTCAAATATATATATATATATAAAGGTGTTACGATATTATATTTAGATATATATGTATATAGGTATAATGAATTATTTTAGTCATATGAGAAAATATTCTTATGCAATTATTTCTAAGAGTTGATTAACTTCGCATTGTGCTTACGATTAGTTTTTTAGAAACGTTAGTTGTCCATACTATCTCTACCTTTCTCTCTTTAATCTTTCACCTAAGCGTCGCTATGACATTCACTCTCTTTCCATCTAAATAACTTGCTGCTCCATATTTGAACTTATTTGTTACAATGTGCGCAATAACTAAAGCACCATTGTATACATTAGAGTTCCCGGCTTTAAATAAAATACAGTATATGACAGTCAATGTTTTGGTTTTATCATTTTTGAATTTTGATTACCGTGACATAGTAGCAATACAGTTATAACAAGTAAGGAAAAGGTTCGATACTGTCTCTCTCCCCTACAATATTCTGCATACGAGATGAGATTATTTACACCGGGAATTTGAGATAGCTGAGGTAAGGATTGGTCACTAAATATAGCATTAGTAACAAAAGTGGAAATATCAAATCCACACAGGCAAGTAAAGACTACGATTTTTGCAAGAAACAAAGATTATTAAGAAATATGTACACCCGGAAAGAGAAAAAAATAAATGAATACGAATAAACATCTACACGAGAGCAAAATTTGCATATTTTCCTCACACGGATGATATGTTAAGCCTAGATCCATGAAAATGTGTCACAAAGTAAATGACCAGATTTCGGATTAGAAATAAGCACCATGAACTAACACAATTAATAACTCTAAGTAAGCACCAATCCCATTATATTTAACCAGTCGTCGAACAACATAGCAAAACTACCACCAGCCGCAACGCAGTTTTTGTTCCAGTAGTTTTCTTTCATTAACAAAATATTTCGGTTGCCTTCATCGGCAACCTTCTTCAGTTGATCTATTCTCACCAGTTTAACAAAACAAACACGTTTTGTTTAACGTGTGGTTTTCTAGTATTAATTCCACCGACTCGGAAACAATAGTGTTGATACTATGTATCGACTAGCCAACCAGTGTTGATACCATGTTTCGATTAGGTAACCATTGATTTGGTACCATTTACAGGCCCGATAGATATAATACATAGTGAGTTGGCTTTAAAGTCGCATCGATGATAATTCAACTTTCTTACTCTTTTACTTAAGCGAGTTTACGATTTTGATTCATGGCATCTTCGTTTCTACCATTACTTCGTGCTATGTTCCAAATCACGACTACTAATTATTTTACGGCTATTTAATTCATTATTATCTCTCGACATAATTTCAATGAATTCTCTAAGGAATCTTGTCTATCAATTACGACAACATAATGATAGGCGTCTGTAACCATCCCAGTTAACTGTATATCCTGTCTCTACTGAATGATGTGCAACATCTGATCTATAAGCATGTCCATATTTGCATGTGCTTCTGTTTCCCTCTTCTTAACTTAATTATTCTCACTTAAGGAGCACCTAGGCTAATGCACTTATCTGTTCAATTCTATTCGTTCATGTGCCGTTGCTATTACCTGTCGTGGCCTGTGGTAGAGTTGCAGATACTTAGTCTCAGCAGAAAAAGTGATCATGCCTCTTAGTTATTTAAACAGATATTTACATCCTCCTCTTGTTAATCAGTAGACATTCCCTTTTAGGAGGTAACATTCATGGTTATGCTGAGATGAAGCATAGGTTTTTATATGCAAAGACGATTAGAAAAAACTATAAATATGGCCACTCTTCAGAAGCTTACATAATGACACTCGCAAATCATAGTCACACACATAAACACACAAAGACAGAAAATAGCTCACTATTTGTGAATGAGCGAAGACATAAACCAACTGAGTTGAACAGCACTCCAAATCTTCCATTTGTATTAGACATAACATCAGTAGCATCCTCCGTCAACTTTTGACCGTCAACGGTTTGTGATTTTCGACCAAAAATCGACGAAGTTGTTGAATCACTGCCAGAGTCGTTGTGACTCGGCGCCGTGTTGGAATTCGAAGAGCCAATACTTGTTGCGAAGCTATATAATTCGATATTTAAAAATAATACGATTGCAAACGAGCTAGCATGACACACGAATTTAATTCTGTTTGCTTGCATAACATTAAGAGGTTGTTTCAATCGTGCTTACTGGCGAGTCGTCGTGGGAAACGATATTGTGCCTCAAAACCCGTTTAATCGAGTGATGTGGGAGACAAACATCGCACTCTCTCACACACGTATTTCAACTAAATCAATATTTAACTGCAATTCACATAAAGTAAATCATAGAGAAACATAAATTTATACGAACATTTCATATTTTATGTAGCAAATGCGGAAGGAATACTAACTTCATGTTTTTAAATGACGAATAAAGCTTATCAACTGACAACTGAACCTTGGTTTTTGAGGAATTTTCAATGGTTTTTTCTATCCAAATTTCTGCTTTTGAAATAAAGACACGATGTGGTGTGATAAAGAGACCAACGTCGAGAATAATAGCCTCCGATCACAACCTCGCTGGTATATCTCCACATCGGCTTAAACCGCCAACGAAAATGGCCTCGGTAGGTAAGCAAGCAGGCTGCGCCAGCGAAATGCCTAAAAAGTGCCACAGTAAAATAAATCGATGTTTCTTGTCCATATACGATGGAGATCACATATCCAGGAGCGGGCAAATAGAACCATTTATTGCGAAATATTTAGTTCCGTCATTGTTCGCATTTAATTTCTCAAAGTAAACACATCAAATCGATGCCGTCAATTGCACCTCATGCATCATTAAACTACTGCTAGCCCATGATTAAATATTCTTAGCATTGAAATAGTTCAGTTATTTTCTTTTTTAATCAAGATAGCGGACTTGGTATAATCACCTGACCCATTACATTTTTCAGTATAAACTAAGCATCGTATAGTGTAGCAAAGACAATTCATCCAGTAGACCGGTTTCGTCCTTATTCGGAACTCATCACGTACAGTGCAGAATTTGCCGCAGTTCAAGCCTTGTCCGTGGCCAATTCTGGAAAGTACGTGATGAGTTCCAAAAACGGACGAAGCCGGTTTAATGAATGAATTGCCTTTTCGAAAATAGTCAATGCTTAGCTTATACTGACAAATGCATGTGCATAATGGGTCAGGTGTTTATATCAAGTACGCAACCTTGATGAAAAGTAATTTTTATCGCCATCCACGCAACCAATGTTCATTTTGTTATTCGCTAGTCAATTAGCATTATTTCTAACATCGTATAATTATCTTACCAGTCGTTAAGACTGCTTGCAACTGCACGTTGTAGATTGGCCCTCCTATTCGCCTGTAAATCTCTCTGGTTGCGTATACGTGAGAAATCATTCGCTTTCTTTTTCTCCGGCAGTAGATGAAAGTCTCGACAAATTGGAAAAACGCCAGACGGTACAGTTGATAATGAATTCGAACCTATTCCTTCGACACGGCTAATATCAGTAGTATCGCGAACAGTATTCGGTTGAGTTGGGCCGCCTTCAGTTCAATTCAAAAGAAAATTTAATTAAATTGGCACAAAAATAGGCAAGATAAAATGCTGAAATGGCAATAAGCAAGAGACATAATGTAACAGCGATATGGCTAACAGAATCGATATATAAAACACCAGAAAATAATACGTTAATACATAATTGACAAAAAAGAATAACGCTTAAAATAGATTGCCATATTGTTCATAAACGAGGTGAACACCAGACAATTTATTCATCCCGTTATTCATATAGCAAAACTAACATTAGTTACGAGTCATGAAACGTTTCGACTTCGGCGGCAAACTGCCTAACGAAGATCAAACAAAAATGTAAATATAAGATAAGCAAAAACAGACCTGTTGCTCCCACCCTTAGAAGTTCTGCATACATTTAACCTGACAGAAAATGCACGATGCACTATCATAACAACCGTTTTTGTATGTTTCATATTTATGTTAGTTATACAATTGAACAGCGATTGATTGCGCGGGTGGTGGCTATACTTCAGTTGTGCAAACATGAGATAAACACTAACTCTATTGTAACTAACATAGCACACAACAGAAAAACTAACATCATAAGCACGTGCTAACGCGTGTCGACCTTTCATAGTCATAAATACAGCACGACGGCTAACAGCCAAACTATAAGCAACCGAAATGCAAAATACGTTACGTAAAACCAGATCAGTGGCTCATACCTCAACTAGTCTCGTACACATATTACTTGACTTAAAATATCTACTACAGAATTTCTAAGCAAGCATCAAAATAACGTTTTCCAGCTTTCTCTATATGTATGTAACTAAGAGAAGTGAACAATCATATTAAAAAATCTAACTATATCTATCTCAACTAATGGTCACCCATATTTTATATACATTTGGTATGTCCGTTAACCATGGCCTATATATTCACGAGCATAATTGTTTGTTATTGCTTATCATTTTCGCTGCACTATTTACAATTTAGTGCTTTAAATATTTGACATGATCGATAGTTTTACTATAGATAAAATATAGCATAGCGAAAACTAAGACGCACAAAAGCTTCGCAATAATGTTCATAAATGATAATGTGCTAAACACGTCGGGTTCAATGTGACAGACTGCGCTGAAACACAGTCCATCTGTTGCAATGTTCTATTAATTTTCATTTGTCTAGATAAGTTTTGTCACGTAGAATCAAACCAAATTGGATTGATAAAGAACTTGGTGCATAAACAAGAAGTAATTGATAATAGTATCTTAATTATTACAATTATTGCTAAATCTCATGAATATAAGGCCAGATCACCGTAAAAATATATTTCTCTTTCAATTCAATCTTCTTATTTAAAAGCAAAATCGACCATCAACATTTAGTGTAAATCGACAGAGGTGTTCTTTCAACTCGAAAAACCAAGCCATTTATAAATATTTAATGTTAGGAAATAATTCAATTTAATGATGCTGGTCCCAATTAGAGTGAAACATTGCTATTCATCCGCCGTCTGATCGAGCTGCAAATTCCTTGTGAAGCTTATGAACCAAAATGCAGTTTCTTCTTCCCACGTGATGAAGATCTTTTGTGTTAAAGTATATTTGAAGCACGCGTTCATATTTGATCATCGAATGACTACAAAAAAATGCTCCATCCTTCTCACCGAATCAATTTATATATGCAGTTATGTTCACTATCGGTCGTATTTTTTAGATGGAGCTAGCAGACACAGGATTATTTTAATGCTATTAATGCGGTTAGCACATTTTGCGGCACTAAAATCTATTGCCATTAAAAAAACTGCTTGAAACCACGCTTAGTGGGTAAATCTTTTGCGTCCCGCACGGAGACCAGCATTCACCTGTTTAAAATAATGTGTGCAACCTGAGTAAGTTTACATATCACCGAGTGGCCGTAGTTCTGTTATGTTGTTCCATGACTGGTTAAATAACATGGAATTGATGTTTACTTCAAGCTCGCAAACTTGATTTAATGAAGAGGTCGATTATGTCCATATGCAAAACAAGAAAATACCAATCTGCGGATCCAGACAGAAGGAACAGGGTAGCTAATTAAAGTGACGATCACTTCGACTCACATAAAACAACACATTTATTTAAAGCAAAGATTTCCATTGCCTTACGACGCAAGCACGAGTAAAATAGTTAAATAAATTAATTTAGACGTTTTGAACGGAGATGCACTTTATTATAATGTACTTTTATTACAGAACTAAACTTAGATACTAAATTTTAAAATATGTCAACAAAAGCATATTTTAATTCTAAACATAAAATGTAGATACACATTTTTTTTAAATTAGCCAATCATATTTACCTAAATGAAGTCTGCGGATTTTCAGCAAACACCGAACCAATCACTGTATAAGCCATATAGCATAACCAGTGATAAATTAGGTTATACTATGCCAAAGTAGTCACCACAAAGAGCATTAACAACAGTTATAGAAATACTGACTCACTTAATAGAAACAGGAAATAGATTATTTGTCTGGCCATGTAATACTGATTCATTTGTTTCGTGCTTTCTGGTCATTTATCAATTGAACCCGACACTACGCCCCAAATCAATTAAATGTGTTTTCAAATAATATGGGACAATTGTATGGCTGCAACTTAGTTGCAAATAGACACAAAATTTGTGCCCAATAAGTCTAGACCGTTTCTTCATGTTCACCTCTTCATGCTCTCCTCATGGTCCTATATGGTCAACTTTCCACTATACGCGGCATGCAAAATACATAAATGCATATATGTTAGTTCTTCGCAGCTAATCCCATTACTATAGCCTGGCACAAAATAGCAAAACAGGTCAGTCGCTAATACTGATGTGTTTCGACCTTTTTTCTCATCCAAATGAGACAAAAATCACCCAACGAAATTTGCATCTTCCTACTGAAAAGATACTTTCGGTAAAATTAATCAAAATAGTAAAACTTTATCTATTAAATTTAAAACAAACATACAAACTCAGCCCGATCGAAGACAAAACAAAATTGGAAATTGTGATCAATCGGATCTTTGTGAAACTGTCCGTGAAAAGCTACTACCCGCGTACGCAAAACGCGGCATTGGAAAATACCATTCAAAATACAGTAAATTACTAAAAACAGACGGAATTCAAAATTACTTCACCTTTCTTCTTAAAATATGCTGCTGTATTAGCGTCAATGTGTTTGATCTTGGTATTTCGGCTTCCAATTTCAAGTTTGTTCGCCACAAGAATTGCGGACAAGCAATAAGACAAGTAGAAATTTCTATTACCTGAACTGCGTTTTGACTAACACAGGCTAAAATCAAATTGTTTTCTTTTTAAAAGATATTTTGATGGCAATTGGCAGCCACATTCTTCAGTTCACCAATCACTGAAAATTTTTAAAAACAAACTAATGAAGCAAGCGCGAAATTTCCTCCAGTCATATCATTTATACGTCAGACTGACCTTTCGCTAGATAATTGCGTGTCACGAGTGCGCGTGTGTATATATCCCAACTAAGTGAAAATAGAGTGGCTGAATATGAATTTGTTTTATACACACTCTGTGAAATGACGCAACTGATGTCGCCCTCACATTTTCGGATGGGGTGAAAGCAATAAATCAGAAACACTCATCATAACAACATGCCACTGTAAGCGATAAAATTAGAAATCAGAACGAGCCATTCATGAGTGAAGTTTCATTCATGTTGTACTCAATATGGGCTTGTTTAACAACAGTCGTTGTCAAATCAATAAATAGGCACGCGGTGCATGTGTGTAAATCTAACCAAAATATATTCAGTTAAATATAATTAATACACATGTACGTCCATCTAAATGAAACTGCAGTCAATAGACATTAATCTACCATTTGCACGCGTCAGACCAATTTTTGTTATTCTAAACTTTTGAAATGCTGTATTACTAGAGTGATCTCAATAGAAATGGTTGGGGCAAGACACAAAAGTCATATTCAATAAAATAAGAGACTTAGTTAAGATATGAAATAAAAAGTTGAGTGTTAGACAAGAAAATATTTAAAATGATTTAACGAAAGAATAAGCAATATAAGGAAGGACAGAAGTCCTTTAATAAGCGGTCAGCTCACTAAGGGTTTTAAGAATAAAAGAACAGTTAAAGAATGAAATTTAGAAGAACCATATTTTTGATAATTTATTACCCATTAGTTATATAATAAGCCATTCTTAATTCGATGTTCTTAATCTTGTACTGGAGCTAGCTTCAGATTCCGATTCATGCAGTCGTCTTTTCTTACCATTATCTATTTCCGTATTCTAAATCGAACTCAGCGATTTTTTAACAGCTGTTTCGTTCATAATAACATCATGATTTTCTTAAAAGTACAAATTGCACTCAAATGATTTGATTTACACTTATTGATAGATCTCATGACTATTTCTAACGTTTCACTAGATACACGTGCATCATATATGTGTTTGTGTGCGCGCACATGTATAACATGGAGAAGACTAGATATATATATATAACAAAATTCACGTTTACGTTAGTCAAATTGAAACTAAAATAAGTATATGTCAGTTCCATTTTTTAGTGCATCTGATTTGTTATTTTATTATCGATATATTGCATGCTGTAATTATTGGGGTCCTCGCTGGTTAGGTGGGAGTAATTAATACTAGTACACCAGTTGTAAATTCGTGTCAAAATAGATGGTCAAAATTATTTTTTACAAAACGAGTGTTAACTTATAAAAAGGTAAAATTTATGTACGATCCTATTTGATTACATTTTTAAATAAACATTTCGATTGGAATAAAAATTTCGCCGACGCTCCCGAGACAATGAATTAAATAAAGTTAGAGATAGACATGAAAGGAAGCTAATCTATCATGAGTATTAAACCATAGTGAAACAAATAAATAACGGTTAATACTAATTCTAGTGAAAGAATGGTTAAGCTTTCAATAATCAACTTTAATGCTAAATAATCAGAAGTGCTTAACTGTAGATCTTTCCAGAAATATATTCTTCAAAGGAAATTATGACCGAGGCCATTCAAATAAGTTTTTCCAGACAAAGACAAGTTTAATTTTTAATTGGACATAGCAACATTATTAGCAGTACAAAAAGATGCTGAGCATAACTTAAATAGTGAGATTAGAGAATTAATACATTGTCTAATGTCCAACGATTTGATAAATTATTATTCAGCCACTCTGGTCTCAATTAGTTAGATGAAAATAACAGTTATGAAAATGCACACACACACACACACACACACACACACATGTGACACGCGAATATCTAATGAAAGGTCAGCCTGAAGTATAAATATAATGGCTAGACGAAATAACGCGCGTGCTTCATTAGTTTCGTTTGTTAAACTTGTGAGGTATACTGCGACTGATGAAGGCTATCGATAAGTTAAGCCGAAATACATCAAGAGAAGAAAACTACTGAAACAATGAAAGCTGCGTTGGTCAAAACGCAGATCAGGTAATTTTAAATCCAACGATTTAATTTGCTCGAATACAGACAAAGGAGGAGCAATTGTCCTTATGAATAAAACAGGCTGTAATGGAAAGATGTATGAACAATTTAAAAAAGAACAATATCTTCAACAAAATGAGTAAAGATTTTACAGATAGAATGCAAGGCAGTCAAGAAATTAATTTTAAAAACGAATTACACCCTATGTATGATGACTTTCCTATATAACGGAATATATTCTAGACGAGGTTTTATAACTAAGGAAAAGTTCATAAAACTGGAAAGGCAATAAGAATTATTGAATGCTCATTATTCCAAACTACACGATCTCCAAGCTTCTATGACAACAGATAAGAAAGCATATTCTTTACAGAATGCATTAATGAATACCTTATTCTATTGACAAAATGACGAATTATAAGCTGGTAGAGGTGGATGGAATGGTACGTTTGGATGTGCTTTCTCTGAATAAGAATATACCTGCCAAATAGGCACTGGATTTCTTGTATAGGGTTTTTAACTACAATTCACAAATATTACAAGGAATCAATATGAACATAATTTATATGATAGCATTGGTTAATGTTTGCATATCAACCTATTTTAGGTTTGCGAATGTCCTCAATTCGATTTCCCAGATCACTGCTCTCTCGTCCAGCCCCAGATTGGTGTAAGAAACATGGTGGGCAAGTTTTTCATGTTCGAAACAGTTAAAGACAACTAAATCAAAACCTGTTAGTATAGGACTCTCTAGTCTGCCAGGATGGGTTCTGCGTACACATCATAATTCTTGGTTGGAAACTCTGCGCGATATGTCATTGAGTCGAGCTCAGTGGCTATCCTGTTGCAGATATCTAGTAGAATCATGTTCGTAACTTTAATTTCTTAGTAGGGGAGAGTTTGTTGCCTGGTTTGGTTTTGCTTATGATGTGACACAGTGAAAACTGCAAGGAAGCTGTATTGCTGATGTTACTTTGACTTAATGCTGACGCGGTCATAATTGTGTTGTGTTATCTAGATAAATATATTCAGAGTAACTAGGTACTCTCTCTCTACAATAAATCTAACAAAAAACTGTTCCTAAATTATTATATTTGTCGTTATTTATTTAAAAATTTCTCTTGTTTGTTTGTCTTATGGTTATATGGCAGTAAAACATTAGTTACTATTGGCTTTTGTATGGCTGTGCATGATGATGATGATGATGGTCTGCATAATGAAGAACAACTAATCTATCGCCATGGAGTAATCCGACACCCGCACCCTAAATGTCTGTTGCATTATTACATAATTAAATAATGACACTTCATAAGAAAAGCAAACTTATTCCACAACTGCAGCTTCAATACACAAATCCTGAAGACTTACGTGAGACACAGGAACTAGTAACCAATTCATTTGTATATTTATAGCGTTTACTGGCCTTAAGCCGAAAGCGTCTTTCTTTTGCAAGACGCACCATCTGCCAATGCATGTCAAGCAAAGCAAGAGGACCAGTACAGAAGTGTTTCAGACCCAGGAAGAATGACCTTAAAGCAACTGGTACACCACCAAAGCTATTGCTGCTACTGATGTTGTTACAACTACAGACTGGCGGCACGTCACGAGGTAGTGACGCACACACAACTCCCTTGGCTCCAATAGGACTAGCATGGCCCGCAGGTAGATGGCTAGCGCTCTTGTGCCTGATGCTGCAAGTCACCTGTTTGTCCATACATTAATTCTCTAAGATAAAGAAATGAATAGAAAGTGAAACCGATAAAATGAGAGAACACTGCGAAATAAGCCATTGACTGAAAAAAGTAAATCCACTTCGGTATTTTCTTTATTATTGCTGTAAACGAGTATTTATTAACAAAACACAAAATCCGTCCAGATCACGGCAAGCTGTGCTAAGCTAACTGAGAAAATTATATTACAAAAGGAGATCCAGTTATGATGAAAAATTAAATGCAAGCGAGCACCGACAGGCATATTGAAGCCTCATATAATGGGAAAGAAAAACATTGAAAACATATGACCAAGTTGTTATCATCTGCATAATACTGAGAGAAAGGGTTTAAATAACTTTAAATAGACTATCAACAGTAAACAAAAGCTACAAATTTAGCCAAACAATGTTTAATTTCTAACGCATTCAAGTTCCTCAAGTGGAATTATTTGTATTTTACGTTCTGAGGACGACGTTTTTAAAAGAAAGCAAAGCTGAACGTTTCAGAATGAAGTGATAAACACAAATATGTACCGGGATAAATAAGAACACAACCCCGAAGAAGAAACATATTATTTCATTTTAATATTTTTTGCTTGACTGCACCTGAAACTGTAATTCCTTAAATTCAACTTAATTGGTAAACACTCTTTAATTCTAATAAAGTTTTTCGTACATAATATTTTGAAAGAAATATTTTGCGCATTATCACATTCATCAGCACTAACACAGTAAACAGAATTTTGCATAGTAACCGAATTAATGTTATGCTGAATATAACTAGCCATTGTTCATAGGGCTCACAGCCAAGACATCAATTAAGGTAGGAACCAGGGGCGCGCCGAGTAACGGAAATATTCTTTATTACTTCGCCGCCTTACATAGAATGACCGCCATTCGGTATATCACTGGTTCGAGCTTAAATGGCAATCCAGGCTACTATTGGCATGTTTACAAATAATGGACTATCATCCAATCTAAGCCCAATGTAGAATCTCTTCAATCACCCAGTGGACTTGATCAGCTAAAAATATGGCATACAACAGGTTTTAATACAAACCACAAACAATGTTGGATCATTCAATATTGTTCCGAGTGGTGAGGGGACACCACTTGTACCAAATTCCCAAGAAACTCCATGAAATGTCACTGGGGCCGGCTTATCCTCCAAAAGGAGTCAGCCGCAGTAAAGTAAAGTAAAAGTATTCAATATTGTTGATTGTTCTTTAAGGATTCGGTGTTACAATTTCAACACCATCATTAAAATTAATTTAATCAAGGTTGCGAACTTGATATAAACACCAGACCTATTATTTACATACATTTGTCGGAACAAACTAAGTATTGTATAGTGAGACATCCTGCCGCATACTCACAATTTTCAATTATATACTAAAAAATAACCATCATCAGAAAAATAATAACATTCAATTAACTATTCACGAGACCAGATCAAAGCAGAAATTGTTTTGTCCACCGTTTCTGCAGTGCCAGTACATTTCTGATGAAACCAAAGACAAAGGGCAGCAATATTGAAGGATTCAAGAATTTTAGAGGTAAGTAGTAATAGTCTAGAAGACTTTGGAGTTACGAGATCAATCAGCACCCAGCCATTACGGAGGCTCACACGGCGTGTACTTGGAAATTATGATCAATCTAATTAGTGTGTATCTGCAAGATCAAATCATAAAACTACGAAATTTGATGATCGCGCTGCGCAACAAAGACCAACATCATAAAGATAGCTTCACAGCTAAAAAAGCATGATTCAAGACCCAATACATGCCATTTGCGATCAAATTGCTAGCTATGTACAATGCTGGGAACACATTCACTCTGAACCATGTTGTATTAAAAATATGGCTAGAAAATTAGAGCATCTCGAATATAAATTCAGTTTATAGATTGGAAGTTTGGTCCAAAAAAACTGACCAAAAACAAGCTCGATCTTTGAGTTAATTCAAAGAGGCAGTAAAATCTAGAAAAACGAGAATTAACAGTAATAAAAATGTCGGCTAATTTTTAAAATAATGAAATACAAATTTTTCAGCGGTTCAATAATTAGAAATCACATATGGCGTCTATTTGCTGATTAAAATGTTACTGTGTTCAAAATTGGCTGCGTCTATAAATTAAACAAAGACAACTAAAACAGTGTTAAGATATCAAAAATATTAAGTGAAATTCCACTTAAAACTACAATCAATGTCCAACAGGATAGCTCAATATAGCGCCAGTTGTTCATAAAGAAAAAAACAGGTAGAACGTGTGATAATAATTGCCAAATGGTAGATTTGAGCCGAGAAAACCAGGGTTATGTTGTCTTAAATATCAAGACAATTCAAACAAATGTGCCAACTAAGACCAGGCTTCCACTTGATAACGACCCTCATTCTCCATTGTGACAATAAACTGTTCAGCTTCTTCTTGACTCAGTCCTCCATTTTCGATCAAAACGTCTATAAAAGCACGACGAACTGCAGCTGGCATATCTTTTGCGTTCCCAACAACAAAAATTCTCGGTGGTGGCAGTGTAGTTGATTTTAGAGGTGCAATAACTGTCGTCGAAATAGATAAAAGATCAAAATAGAACAATAAAATACTATTGTTATAACTAAAACAACGATTGCCACTGTTTTCGTCATTGAAGAAAGAAAATAATTTACTCATCAAACTAACTGAACATTCAAGAAAGGTTATCGCAAGACAAAGGTTTGTATATAACTGAAAATTGTGTGTAATGTGCGAAAGGGTAGCATATGTGCCTTGATTCGATTCCCATCCGCAACAAAATTCATGTCAGAACTTGAAAATATTTTAATAAGGATGAAACCGATCTACTGGATTAATTACCTTTGCTACTTTATACAATTCTTACTTCACACTGACAAATAATATATGATTGAATTGGATTTTAAATCATACTCGCAATAAAGAATTAAATAATTGTTATCACTACCCATGCAATAAATGACTGCTTAATTTTATAAATTTTCAGATCAATAAAACTTCCCCAGATGGAATGTTGTATATTCTTTAATGGTAGATTGTGGGTTGCTAGTTGGAATTCTAGGTGGAATGCAAGGCCACATAGGCTACACATGAAAGAAAGGCAATTCAAAAACATAATTGAGTATATAACTGTAAAGAGTGTGACAGGTTGGCGCAGTGGATAGAGTCACAGACTCCGTTTTGAGCCCTCTTCTCGGCAAAATTATAGACAGTACTTGACTAGTCCACAATAAGAACGAGCCCGGCATATACATTTATTTGTTTGTTCTAATTTGAACTACGTATATATCCTTTTAGAATTGACAAGGTTTGTTATAATGTTGCTCACACGACTATATCGGATAGGCTATTAGTCAGGCAATTATGTTCTATAAAATAAATGAATAACCGATATAATTAACACATAAAATTTATGTTACTTGAAATAAAGATAAAAAAGATTATATAATGCACAGTAAAGTAAGCCCAGCATTGAGAAGTTGAACTGAATCTAAATTTACTTCTAGTTACTAAATTAATTACCAGCTTCAAAAGCAGTAGTGTTCGTCGATTTATGCAATCCTCCAAGTAGGATGTTTGCAACTTGATTGCCACACGCGCGGATAGCTGACTGAACGTAAAATTTATGAAAACCAAATCTGGAAAACGCTGTCAGAAGGTCTAAATTGCCTTCTTTTATCATTTTACACCATTCATCGGAAAAGTAGAAATCCCTAGCCGGATGCCTGCAACCGAAGACAAGAAGATCGGAGTCCGTATTTTCCACCTCGTCAACGTTATCTGAAGTGAAAAAATCAAAGTCCAAGAACATTAAAAATTAAATTAATAAGTAAAATTTCCGTACATCCTAACCACTTCAAATTGAGACAGTATCAAATTTAAAGTATTGCATATATATATATATATATATATATATATATAAGGTGTGGATGTGTTTGTGATCCACAAAGTCTTCAAAATTTCACTTAAAACAGTCGTGTTTACGAGATTCTTGAACTAACTTCTTTATCCATACAAATCATGTTTGTAATAGTACTCGTGTTCGTATATATATATATATATATATATATATATATATATATATATATATATATGTATATATGTATATATATGTATATATATATATGTATATATATAGTGTGTGTATATATATATATTTATGATATCCATGCCGTTTTAATTAACACAGTAATTCTAATTATAAGTATATATATATATATATATATATATATATATATATATATATATATATATATATATATATAAGATTAGTATTCACGAAATAAATGGCCTTTATCCACTTTGTTATTTGTGTTTTCCCTAATTATAAGAATATATATATATATATATATATATATATATATATATATATATATATATATATATGCGTGTGGATAGGAATGCGCGTGTTGGAAAATAGTTATTGAAGGCGTTATTTTTTTATCCAAATTAAGTGGAACAGCGCTAACATCTCTGACTTGGAATGCTAAAAAGAAATATATATGGAACAGTATGAATGAGTTGACCACAAAGACCTTCCTTCATTATTGAAATCGTACTGAGTTATAATGAAGCTGAAGATGATCCTAGAAAAGAATGATCAAAACGTACCGGGAAGATCTTCAATAACTTGTTTAGCTCAATTAAAAAAATGAGCGTATTACATAGTGCTTCATGAGGTGATGGATGTTTGATGGTTGGCATATCGACTATAACTAGTGCGCATAACGGGCACATTGTCGACAATCATGTAAAATCAAATTATGATGAGCACACTATTCATCGATCTATTGTGGTAGACGTTAATATATTTTTAATGAATACTATAAATTAGCATATTTTATTTTATCCTGCTATCGCGAACTAGGCGTAATCTTTCTCACGTTGTTCCGGATCGCTCTCTTTCGATTTACGAAAAAATTGAAAAATTAAAAAAAAATAGAATTTGATACTAATTTTTAGCCAAATCTTTAACTCTGTTACGTAAGTCTAAGCTCAGTCGTCAGTAACATATCATGCATCCCTAAAACGGTCGTGTTTATAATACATGACATTTGCTAGCATGGTAAAAAAAGGTATATTCGGATTCAAATGTGTTCAAATAAATTTAAAATGTTAGCAAAAATATAGCCATCGTAAGCATCTATTACATGTTTTCTCACACAGAGTTTTAGACACGTTACACCTGATTGTTTATCTCGTGACCAACTTGTTTGGTATTAACAGATCTCCAATATCTTTGTTGAGATTTAAAGCAGTCGCTACTATCTTTTATTAATTTGTATTTCATAAAGTTAAATCTAACACTATTGGCTAAATGAACAAATAATCCTCATCTGTAATGCTAGTTATTCCAAACAGGTCTTTTCAACAGAAGTAAATAACTGAAACCATTGTTTAAATCAAGGTTGCGATATCTATATAATCACCAGTCCCGTTATGTACATATATTTGGCATTATATTCATTATATTCACCCAGTAAACCGGTTTCGCCCTTAATGAGAACTCTTCACGTACTGTCCATAATTTGTCGCGGACAGATCTCGAACCTGGGCACTTCTGCTACGGAATCTACTGCTCTAACCACTGAGTGACTACTATGGGACAGCAATAGTTGCTCAAGTACTTAACTTAGGGTAGAATAGTATCTAGACAACCTTGTCCCGGCAGGTATCCAGCTCTATTTTCACCAGGACGTGATTCACGCGAAGAAGTAAGACTGTGAAATATAGTCGAACCTAGATACGGCTGGATTCAGCTTATTCCTAGATGGTTATTGCAAGAATTGCAACTGCCTTTATTGAAGGCAGGAATGATGGTCAACTCGCAACATACAAATGGCACAGTATCATCATTCTATATAGTACTAAAAAGATAAGTCAAAGCCCCAGAAATTATGCCACCACAATTCTTACATCCGGAGGCAAAGCAACAGGGCCTGCATGCTTGCGATGTTTAAGAGAAAAGATGGCACTCCGAATTACTAGCGCTGATGATTATACGTGATTAATTTTCCACACTATTGACAATGACACATTTTCGGGGAACGGGACTGACGCAGGTGCCCAAGATTGACCTTCGAAGTGTTCATCCCACCAATCAAGACGATGTATTCAATATGTTAATAGATTATTGTCCCCATCAATTATTATCTCGATAATATGATTTTCCCAGGCCTGTTGCGCGAATGAATTACTGCAAACATTGGATGATACCTTATTCATACGTTTCTTACATATCTTTAGCCTTTCTGATCATACAAGTTTAAAGATCAGCTTTCATATTGTGCTTAATTTCGCATCTAATATATCTACGAGTATTATAATACGCTGAGTTAAGAGGAATTTGGTACCTACATTCCAGAATCTTCAGACCGAAAGCATAATTCTACGGCAGACTGCAATTCTACTTGCAGTAGTGCCTGGATTGTCCAAAAACGGTCTTCTCTTCGTCCACATTAAGTTCTAAATTTCACCACACAGACCATTTATCATGGTTTGTTAATTGTAATATAATTCTTGGCAAGACGGTGCTTCGAGTTCATTTATATTTATTTGAGGTTTATTCTTATTTAGCTTTCAGGAAAATGTGAGAAAATTTAAAACGCATAATTGCATAGTTAGAATTATCAATCGTGTTCGAAATGAGCGACAATCCTGGATGAAACTACGCCGTCTTTAACTAGTTTCTACACGACCCATTTGAATCCACAGCTGTCCGAGTTCTGAAGGACATCATGTGAAGCAAAGTTTTACACTGCATCCGAAGTTTGTGCTACTAACGTATAATTCACGCTCCGCGCAGCTATCCAACGGTCTTTCATCTAAAAGCTCCTTCGCGTTGTTCTGACGTTTCGACCATTCATCCCCATGGCCATTTTCAGAGCTCGTTCAATAGTCATATAAATGGTAACACAGAGAGCAGAACCAATCAACACACAAGTAACACTCTTCTTCAGAACCTCTTTCTAATATAATCATTATTAAAACTTACTCTTAACCGCAAACTATAGCCTAGGCTAAGAGAAATAATTGAAATAAATTCGAGGAAAAATATTGTGAATATATCAGTTGAGAAATCGCTCGACCCAATAATCAATGAGATAATAGTCATTAGCAGGAAAAGAAAACCGGTCGAATCCGATGGATTAAATACCCGGAGTAAAAGATTACAAAATTGATAGAACGGCGAATATATCCAGCATTATAATTTCAACTTTGTGTATTACTTTAATTTGCTTTCTTTGGCTAGTAGAGCTTTATTTCCCCTGTTTATCATTTTTGATAATGAAAAAAATTTTTAAATCAAGTTTGCGAGCTTGAAGTAAACACCAATCCCATTGTATTTAACCAGTCATCGAATAACATAACAAAACTACCGCCAGCCGCAACGAACTGACGCGTTTCGACCTTCCTTGATCATCATCAGAGTACGACGGCAAACTGACTAGCGAGAATCAAACCGCATTATATATATATATATATATATATATATATATATATGGAAAGCAATGCGGTTTGATCCTCGCTAGTAAGTTTGCCGTCGTACTCTGATGATGATCATGGAAGGTCGAAAACGTTTCAGTGCGTTGCGACTGGTGATATTTTTGTTATGTTCTTCGACGACTGGGCAAATACAATGGGATTGGTGTTTACTTCAAGCTCGCAAACTTGATTTAAAGAATTTTTACCACCACCCGCGCAATCAATTATTGTTTAATGGCATAATTTGTCTGAAATTTGGTCAATTTATTCATGAGCTAATTTCGCGATCACTTCAACTATCGATTCTTTCTTTCGCTTTTTATTACTCTCCAATTTCAATCTTTTTTGAATGCTACTTAGCATTCAAAGTAATTACTAAATGCAAAATCAAAGGGAGCTAGCCACATACGAAGCCTTATGGATAAACAAATTGCAGCCGGACTTATGCAAGCCGAACTATGTACAAGAATTGAGCTTGAACTGGATATGACGCACGCAATTTGATTGGTTTCCGTTTTTCACACTCTCTCTATGTTCACATATTTCTATCTTGTTTTGTTTTCCAATTTATATATAAAAATAAATTATTTTTCATGTTGTTCATGGTAATATCTTAACTGTAAAAGAATATTAGATCGATCATTTCTAATGAAGATGATATTTATTCATAATTTTTCTTTTCTTCGATAGCCTTCCAGCCAATGTTGACGAGCACAATCTGCACAGGCGCCATCAGCAGCTGAAAATGGCCCTTCGCGTCTGGCACGCTTGCTCTCATTCCTTCACAACCCATTTATAGCGAAGTTAAGCCAAACTCAAGGCTTCACATAAACACGGAATGCTGGCAGAATCCCATTAGACCCGGCAAGGTTCATGCTACAACTACCGGGCTCAAAGATTGTTATGACTGCGGCCATAAAACCATATGGTTATAAATTCATTAATAAGATGACCTCACTCAAAAATAAACGGAAAATGAATATTATTTTGTACTAAAGTGAAATAGATAAAGTTATACCGAAAATGTGATTTTACAAAAGTTAATAAAAATTAGAAATCATTAAACAAAGAGAGAAAAAATTAAAGAAACCGACCAAAGTGAAAAGAATTTACCATCTAAAAATAAGTGACGGCAAAAAAAAGTATTATATAAAAAGATAAACACACGTTCATTTATACCCTGTGTTCGTTTCTGTTTGTGGTTTTTATTTTTTTCAATAAAAAAGTGTTCGGTTCTGAAGTTGCCGGCCATCAGGATTGATATAAATGTTAACAGCCTCACGACTTCGACAGTGTACGAAAATTTCAACAAAATTTTATCAATAATGTTTTCTCAAATATTACTTAATTGAGCGTTACAGACAAACGAACACTTCAATGTGCTACGGATAATCCCATTGACTGGTAAACTTGTGAATGCCGAATAAAGCGCTAGATACAACAGAAGGCCTCACGTTCTATCTGCGACATAGTTACAGTCTTAAATATGAAAAAAGATCACACACTTAAGCAATCAATATTTAATCCTCAGAAAAATCTAATGTCTAACACATGCATGTTGTAATATTATTATATGACATGGTGACATTATTTTTTGATTGCGGAATGCCAGCTTCATAATTTTCAATGCCGCGTTTTGCATACGCAGGTTGTAGCTTTGCACCGACAGTTTCACAAAGATCCGATTGATCACAATTTCCATTTCCGTTTTGTCTTCGATCGGGCTGAGTTTGTATTCATCCCAATGGAAATGCGGTTCTATCACATCTTTGTTTATAACCCCATTTCTATTTGGACGAATACAAACTCAGCCCGATCGAAGACAAAACAGAAATAGAAATTGTGATCAGTCGGATCTTTGTGAAACTGTCGGTGCAAAGCTACAAACCGCGTACGCAAAACGCGGCATTGGAAAATGGTTACACTATTATCGACAAAGAATAGTATGTAAAATAAATAAATTTGACATCAATTCCATAATTCAACTATTAGTCTTTTTAATAAAGCAATCGCCAACTTCACACATTTTATAGCCATTGTGATTATTATAAGAATTATGCTTTAAAGATGGCTTATTATATTTTCCGTTCCTATATCAATGCAACCAAACAATTATCTTCATTACTGCGATAACAAGTTTTCTTATTATAATACGAGGTAATTTGTGACCTGCGAAATGTGGTAGTGTAAAATATGGTAAATTAAAAGTTTCTGGCTTGACGAGAAATACTTTGCGCCATCGTAACCTGAATTACGACAAAACTGAAATTGATTATAACGATATATGATTCTTAACCCGGTGGTCTGGACTACAAAATGCTTGATAACTTTTGGCGTATATATATGCTTGGTTACGATGAATTAACATGAATAAATTCATGTTTTACGCATTTCGCGCTTAAAAGAAATTAATTTCATGAAGATACTGGTCAATATGCCAAAGCCAGCATAAATAGAAGTTGAATTCGCACTGATGCTTGCTTCTGACAATCTGCTCGGTAATTACCTAGCTGTAGTTAAAAAAATGTGGAAACCAATTATAAATATCTTAGAGTACATAAGGAAAATCACTTCGTTAACAGTCTTACTTAGATCAGCGGTCTCATTACAACATGTGGTTCTAGACAGACATTGACACATTCTTGCTGCCTCCGTAACAGACTCTGCTTTCCTGAGATTATGCATCAGTTTATAAGTGAGAGATTCTTGCATTTCCAACTCTGCAGAATCCAAGCCAACCTTCGTCAAAATATCCGTGCATTTATTTATTTGCTTTTTAAGACCTTGTTCTAATTTTTTCTCGTGTTTATGTAAGTAAACGATTTCATTTTGTTGATTTAAATGGCCAGCAGCTTTTCCTCCTGAATCAGCATTATTATGACAAGATAAATTACTATTTTCTGTGCTACCCAAAGAATCAGACTGACAGGCAGGAAGCAAAATCATATTGTTATTGACATCGGAATTCACAGAAAGGGAGTCTAGAGGCGGCAAGCTAACTACGCATTTTTCGTCATTCTTGTTGGCAGACGAGGTTTCTGAAATTTTAAGCAGATGTGATTTAAGTTGAAGAAAGCTACGCAGTGGAGCAACAGCTGTTCCAGGCCCAACAAGAATACATCTTGGCAGGTGATGACCTAATTCAAAAACATAGCAAAAGGATAAATAATCAAAAATTTGTAAGAATATTTATTCCATAGTAATAATTTTTATCTCAGCAAGTGACTCGAGAGTAATCCTTTCCTCATATAAAGATAATCACTGAAAATTCACGCTTTTCAAATTCTGTTATAGCTGGAAACAGTTATTCAAATAAAGTTATTTACAAAATTAATTTCAAAATGATTAAATTCTTAAGGAAATTTACCATGACATGTGAAGTTTGACTAAATCATTTTCCGACCTTACTAATGCCACCTGGACCAATTGCATCCGCAAAGATACCGCGAATCTTGCTGAAATTATAGGAGTAAAGCCGAACAGTCCAATTATAAGCCTGTTATATTTTAATACATATTTGATAAATAAAGAAGTTTAAAAGGCTATTGCCTGAAGAATAGTTATGGTTGAAAGAATGTAACTGGTGGAGTTAATAGCACGAGGTGTTACCGATTAGGTTTTATCTACGAACTTGAGAATTTTGAAACAGTAACTGTTTTAAAATCGATTGATAATTGTGAAGCTTAAATAAAACTCTAAAACTAAAATATTAGTTGCGCTTCTATTATGCATCTGCTTAATTCACAATTTACTCACGCTCATTAAAAATATGGCAGCGAACGTCACGCGTGTAATTAAGCACGAATGCATATATGAGTTTATGCACATTAAATGTAATTTTAATGGTATGCGAAAAGTTCCTTCGCATCAAGTTTGCAAAAACGTAATGAAGCAGTAAAGAATAAAGCATAGACAACGAATAAAAATCTCGGCTAATAAGGCCACGTTTGTGGTAGAAAAGGTGATACGGTACATAAAATTAAATTGCCAAATAATGAATGTGAAGCTGGGTTACCAGGATTGAAAACCCTTACACGATATTTCGAAAGTGATAAAGTTTATTCATGCCTATCTTTGCGAAGACTTAAATCAAAGTAGCGAATTATTATGGTGTTGCTCTAAAGTCACCGATCAAACGGAAACAATCCTGTGAAACATCATTTAGTGGACGTATTAATAGGTCATGGTCATATACATGAGAGAGAATACTCTTTCATTCTGCAGCAGAATGTGCAGCAACAATAAGAACGAAACCAGTCTACTGGATGAATTGGCTTTTCCATACTATACAATACTTAGTTTAAACTGACAAATTTATGTACATAATGGGTCAGTTGTTTATATCAACCTTGATTAAATTAATGTTAATTCTGTTTCAAGATTTGATAGGTCGGTCTCACTAAAACTGCTAAAGCAGAACCTATTTGCGAAACGCTTATATGTTGATTGACATTTAAAACAAAAGTTATTGCAGAATCCAGAATAAATCAACAAATTAGCTCATTACCATCATGTAGGCATAGAGGCGATATCGCTTGCGTGCATACAAAACTATATACATAGGAATATAAGTACATACATACAAAATGGAACACGCATACACAATGAAGCAACTACAGGTTCATGGATAACTATGTATGTGAATTAAAGAATTATTATTAAATTTTATATATATCTATTTTGTATGAGCTTTAATCCCAATTTTCGTCATTGGTTAAATAAAATGAACGCAGCCACAAGGGCGACAACTGGTAGGGGCTGTCAGAAATCTAGCAAGCCATTTATCAATAATTATAAAAGGAAGTAAAAGAAACAGCAAAAATCGTATTTCTTACATTACATTAGTTTCGAGATATTTGTCCGTTCTTGGGACATTTGCCCTCACAGAAATAAGACATATTTCATCAACAGCTTCATAAAGACAAGAATGTGTAAGTGAGGGTTATCCGATGAAGGAAGAAATGGCATTATAAAAAATAATTCCTAGAATATTTCTAAGGACCAGAAGATCTCCCAAGTAAATGAAACTTGAAAAAACGCAGTAATAAAAAGGCCGAAAGAAAATAAATATGAAATTTGTTTGCAACTGTTGTTTACACGACATTGATATCTGCTCAGCTTCACTGTTTGCTATACACAACCGTCAATTAAATTTGAAGCTCTTGATGATCAGTCTGACGTTTCCTGCACTTTATTTCGAAAATATCTTCTAAGACATCATAATTTCTCCAAATTAAAAAAAAACAGTAAGCACACAAATATAATGTAAGCGATTCTTCCATAAAGGCACATCTCTTTTTAACCAATATCATAAATGTTAAACAATTTTTAAAAACATTTAACCCACATGGTACCAGTACACACACACACACACACACACACATATATATATATATATATATATATATATATATATATATATAAAGCTACACAAATACACAAATATATGTGGATAAATAAATATATAAAAAAAGATTTATGTGCATCGAAGTTGCACTAGTTTACAAAGAATACTGAGTAAATACAATTATCTAGACAGTTGAATCTGATTCTTAGCGTATAGTCTCATGACTATCTATTTATTAAAAAATATATTTAGCTATGTATTGGGAAAATTAGTGTTACTCGATTTGGTCTTATTCTTATGATTGCTGCCGGCAAGTACCCTCGATATTGCAAGCTGAGATACACCTTTCCGTTCTTCATGCATGCTGTAGAACATTGTTCGGATTTAACGTTGACATGAATAAACCATTTTGGGTATCCATTTTTGTGTAAGAATTCTTTCAGTTATGAGATCTCTTCCCTCAGTTCAAATTCATGACAGATACACATTATATGGTTGATCATTAAGTTCTGTTTGTACGGTATAAGCACACAACTTTTAACCTGTATACGTTGGTCCATGCAAGTAGATTTCTTGTATAGAACTCGAAAAATATGTCCGCAGTTTTCTTAAATTCCTTATATGTCCAAGTAAAGCTACGTGTTGGACTATTACTTCATCTTGAATTTAATATCTTTATAGATTTTTCCAAGACTCTAGCCCATTTAGTTGTGTTAGGCAAGATGATTCTGTAAAAACGAAAACAAATGCAATCCTAGGAAGAATAGAGAAGCACGAAAAGTATAAAATCGCTGACGCTGACTCAGGAGCACACCTCCATTAAATTTGAATGGCAAACCGATTGAAACGGATCTAAATAGGCTGTACAGTAAATCACAAATCCATAAAAATTTAACCAATCACGGAGACCAAACAATGCGGCCAATTATGTCAATGATCAATGCACCGCAGTAAAAATTACCAAAATTGTTATGCAGTTTGCTTCAGCCATTGATAAGTATAATACACGAACACACCGTCAAAGACTTTTGAATTGGTGGAGCAGTTGAAGGATAAGAACGTCGCTGACATGAAAACGGCCCTCTTTAATGTGATATCACTCTACTAACTTACTGTCAGAAGAAATTCCATTAATCGTGCGCGAGCCGGTGAGGTATGAATGTCCTAACTTATCTAATGACATTGGCGACCTAAAAACTTATTTTAATGTGCATTCGAAATGTAAAATTTTACTTTGAAGCAAGCAGACCCAATACAAGTACAAAGTTCACCATTGACTTATTTAGGAATCTAATAAATTCAAGAAAACTCCGAGCATCTTGTTCAAAGCCTGCACAAGAGATCAACTTGCCTCGAACGTTGTATTAATTTTAAAAGTTCTGTGCCTTAATCGAAACTTAAATAGAACTTTTTCAACAAAACGGTCAAGTGTTAGAATATTTTCAGTTTTTCCTGGTTAGTCAACCAGAAGTATAAGAGTGAAGTAAAATGACGATAGGACACGATATGAAGATTATGAACACATGTATGCCGTCTACTTATTCTATATTTAGAAACGAACTACATTAGCAAATTATAGATAATCCAATGGGACAACCACTGCCAGTTCCGATAGCAAACATTTTCATACATCATATGGAGAAAAACCTCTTAGATATGAGACATATATTCAAAACTGTATGTACGATTCTTGGATGACATATTAGGATTTTAGAAATCATGGGGACGATGAACTGATAAGTTTATTAAACAACTAATCAAGTGAACGAACAGAAATTTATGTTTGAGATTTAATCAAGTGGCGAATTAATATCTTAGAATTTCAAATTGATTAGAAATGGTACAAAAGTAGAACAAGATTTTCATAGGAAAGATACTCAAGTATCTTTCTTAATTTAAATTCAAATAATCCGTATAGATTGAAAATCTGCATGTTAAAATCGATGACAATTAGAAGCTTGATACTAGCGAATACAAAACAAATATTTAGTACTAATTTTTATCCCCTAAAGTTAATATAAGTAACTATGATGAGTGTGTTATGTAAATTTAATCATAATAGGAGGTACGAGGTCAGATAAAGCAAATTCTGTAGGAAATTAAAAACGGTAACATTGAAATATATATATATATATATATATATATATATATATATAAATACTATATACTATATATATATACTATATATATATACTATATATATATATACATATATATACTATTTTAAAACAGACCCGTACCCTAGGCATTACATTTCCAAACTAAAATGAGAAAATGTAACCGTTAGACACATGAGTGTATGAAATAAAATGTACCGACTGTAACCTCATATATATTGGCGAAACCCTGCCCCCAATTAACGGAAGAAGAAAGAAACATAAAATCGCATGCCAATATGGGCATGTTGATAGATCAGATCTTGCACGTCATACAGTAGAGAAACAGAAACAATTGCGATGGTTTCATGCACATATCATTTTGTGGTCGTAATAGATCAACTAGATAAATGATAGAATCCATCGAAATTAAATCTAGAAATAACATAATGAATGAAACAGAATTAGAAAAATCCCTCTGATTGATTTTGATTACAACATTAAATATTGGTATGAAGCGAAGTGTGTACGAAGCAGAATAAGCTCACTTCAGTAAAATAAGAACAATTGATTGCCATTAGCTTACATGGGGCGGGGATGAGGAACTAAATATCTCTTAATTTATACTACAATTTGATCCTTTTCATAGCATTATATTTATTAACGTAGTTTCTTTATGTTTTGTAGCATTTTTAATAAAACTTAACGCTTTCCTTTTTTTAAAAAGGCATCTTTTATTTGTAACTCTATTACAATCTTTATTTCAATAGACAATTTTCGAATTCCTTTTATGAACCATTTTAAATGATAACTTTCTATGCTAATGAAATAATTTATCTTTATTTTAATTTTGCTAATTCTTAACTGTTTACCGTGACAGTTTTGCCACAGGGTATTCTCAGTATCGTTTACACCTTTACACGGATACCACACGGAAATACTTCATTTAGGAAACTAAGCGCAAACAATAGGTCTTACGTGTGCAACGAAGAAATGGCATTTATTAATTTAGTTTCACTTCGATGAGTGATACACGTGTAGTTAGTCAAATGTAACTGAATATTTTTCAGTAATAAACAAATGCGCACACACTCTAGCGTGTCGTATGCTAATCTAGAGAACTGTCATATGCTGTCAGATCATTGTAGTTTTACTAGGATGAGTGTACACGTGCCGTAACTAATTACTTCTCAATCCAAAACAAACAAGAGTACTTACACACAGGCAGGGAATACGTTTATCTAGTGATTCGTCAAATTTTATTCAATCACTGATATGTCATTTCAATAAGTGTACACATGTAGATACATTCACCCACCCAAGTAAGGAAACAGTTATGCTTAATAAATCTAGCAATAATTATAAATGAAACAGATTAAACTAAATTTACCACTTGACTTAATGACTGTCAAATTGTTTGTGCTACCCGTTGAAAAAGGCTTCCGAAATCGAAGGTCGAAATATACGGAGTAAAATTGAAGACTCGATGCAAACACCTTGTTTGATACAACAAGGGCCAGTTAATTAATCTCTTTCCAATCGTGCAACATGTTTCTTTTTAAATATGGCCAACCGTATAAGGTGAATCTTTCATGAACACAACTTGAAGGAAGAGTATCCTAAACTGTTAGAAGTTATACAGAAGAATGAATAACCTGAATGGTTTATTCATGTCAACAAGAAATCCAGAAAACATCCTATTGCATACATGGAAAACGGAAATTTGGATCTAAGTTTGCCATTAAAAAGGCAATTGACGGCAAAAAGCCTAATTTGCAAAATAAAAAGTTAAACAAAATGTTTTAGGTGCATGGAGTCAGATGACTAGACGCTAAAGATCATCTTATTTGTGTTTCTAAAGAGGAGCACTTGATGGCTGATCCAAAAATTCATCTACGGATGTCAGGGTTGGTTATTCGTTGTTGGTAACCTACATGTTCTATGCTTCTCAAACAGCGGTGGTAGAATGCCTGTAAGCCTCTAAAATCATCAACTCTAAGGAGCTAAGTCTCAATAACATATAAATAAACTGCGCGTACAGATGCGTTTTAAAAAGAACCTTTAATGCCGCGTGAAGTACTCGTGTTTCTCCTAAAATGGCAAAGGTTCGAGATTTCCATTCTCACCTTGTCGGACACATTGGCTAAGTTAATTAAAGAGCTCCCAAGATATGTAAACTTGTCAACTATGTCTAGATCTTCATTCTGCTGTCGCAGCGTTGGAGTGAGTGGTGGGTGATCTTGTAAAAGTATCTTACATTTAGAGGGTGCGAATTTCGTACCGAGAGACGGAACAATGTCTAATGAAGGTGGCCTGGAAAGCATCACGATTGTCGAATAATAGTACGATATCGTCTGCATAACCAAAATCGACTAGTTTAAAGCCCAAGACCAAGATGTATAATGATATCATTATCAACAACATCTTCAACACCCAATGAAAAATGTACCTCAGAAAAAATTTTAAATGATGCGAAATTATGTGTAGTAAATGATAAGGCTACATATCCGTAAGCTGTCATTAGCAAAGGTTATCGGAAAGAAAACGAAATGTCACAAGAAAGAAGCTGACAGACAACAGTCATAAAAACAACTAATAATTGAAAAAGAGCGCAGTCAATATCGGCGCACGTAACATGTAAATTAAGAGAAATATATCACCATAATCAGTCATCTTTACCAGATTCTACACACAACGTAACTTTATGTAAGCTGCAAACAACAAATTTAAATAATAAATGTACTAGCAAGCGCGATGGAAAACAGACAACTGAACGAATATCAAACGTATAACTGCGTAAGAGGGCTCACCTATAGATGAAGTGCAAAATTAGCAGAAGTATACGAATAGTCAGCAAATCAATTCAAACATATGATGTCCAAAGTCACAGAAAATACGCCAATGAACTACCTAAACAATTAAACAATCATTGATTGCGCGATATATCCAGACGCATACACAGACAGCCACGAAAAATGTACTCGTGAACACACCAATAACCCTAAATCGTAATATTTTATAGTGAATCCTATTTTTTACTTTGAAATACATCTACACATCAATATATATATATATATATATATATATATATATATATATATATATATATATATATATATATATATATATATATATAACTAGTTCTCCAGATTGCACACTTTCTGTTCTAAAATGACAATTTTCGGGCAGCTAGTTGGAACTTTAGATCTAAAGAGATGTCACGTACATTGCACTTGAAAGGAAGACCAAAACACATAACAGAATATAACTAAAACTAGTCCGTAGTCTGCGCGGTGGACAGTCATAGACTCCGAAGCAATTTTTCCGCAGAATGAGTCTCAACCACTACACAGTTCTGGACAGTACTTTAAGAGTTCTGTGTACTGAATGAATGCATTTGTTCAGTTATACAATGATTAATTTATCCTGACAAATAAAAATAAGGCGATTTGTGTCTATATAAAGCTGAAAACGTTGATTTAAATCACTGTTACCAAAACCCGCGCAATAAATGATAAATAACGCAAAGATATTCCTTCTAAATTTGTCGGAATTAATTTATTGAGTAACATGATGATATTTTTTGCATTAAATATCCGTCTGAGTTGAGTTCATAAATGCTTTAGAATTTACAATGACATGAGAAATCAGCAAAACAAAATATCCATATGCTTGAATTGTTTTACATACATAGATATGAATATATTCCAATAAAAATAAGTATAGAGATATTTTTTATAAATGTGCGTACTGAAACAGGGAGAACGTCATCAAAATAAAATTGGTCAGCTCTTTAAATCAAGTTTGCGCGCTTGAATTAAACACTAAGCCTATTTTATTTAACCAGTCGTCGAGCAACATAGCAAATCAAGTATGTATTAGGTGTTGCGAACCTAGTAACAAATTAGTTCAGTTGTGATGAGTCGCCAGTAAGCACGAAACGAATGTGCATGAGATTATACTTTCCGTTCATGCTGCGTTTGGTTTATCCTTCTGGTCACAACTGAACTAATTTGTTACTAGGTTCGCAAAACCTAATACATACTTGCATATATATTAGCTCTTCGCAACAAACAGTATTTAACTGTAATATATTGAATTGAATGATGTCATGCTTACCGCGAAATGTGATAACTGATATCGATGAAGGCCAGAGTGTATGGGTTAACTGGAGTAACAGGTGTTCGGAAATTGTTGTAATTCTCAATTTGGGTGAACTTTAGCATAAATTTATATCCATCAGGTTGGTATCATGTACAGACTCGGAAAGCATAGTGTTAGTATCCGGTACTCATCGATTTCAAAAAAGGGTATCAGTTACAAACACAATAGCCATAGTGTTAGTATCCTTTACAGACTCGGTATATATATTATATAGTGTGAGTTAGCGTTGAAGTCGCATTGTCGTTGACTTTAGATGATGTTAGCTTCACTATTGCCGGTTTACACATTCGTCTAGGAGATTGTACCGTCCTATTATTCCACATTCCCTCGACCAAATATATAGTGTTTAAAGGGCGTAATACCGGCTCCTACTGATGAGTCGCCAGTAAGCACGAAACGAATGTGCATGAGATCATACTTTCCGTTCATGCTGCCTTTGGTTTATCCTTCTGGTCACAACTGAACCAATTTGTTACTAGGTTCGCAACACCTAATACATACTTGCATATATATTAGTTCTTCGCAACAAACAGTATTTAACATAGCAAATCTACCGCCAGTAGCACTCACTAATCATCATCAGAGTACGACGGCAAATTGAACAACATAGCAAAACTACCGCCAGGTAAATAAAATGGTATTGATGTTTACTTCAAGCTCGCAACCTTGATTTAGAGAATTGTTACCACCACCCACGCAATCAATTATTGTTTAATTGTATTCCATTTATATGTATATTTGGCGAAAGCTGCAAACAGTTAAAGTTCGTGACTACATAGAAATTGAGCAGCCGAAATTTCCAGTCAAGTACAATGTATGCAAGACTATCAAAGGTGAGAGCACATTATCTAATTTTGTTTTCCATATATATGCAATGCGGATCGATCCTCGCTAGTTAATTTGCCATCGTATTCTGATGATGATCATGGACGGTCGAAACGTGTCAGTTGTCGCGACTGGCGGTAGTTTTGCTATGGTGTTCGACAACTGGTTAAATAAAATGGTATTGATGTTTACTTTAAGCTCGCAAACTTGATTTAAAGAATTGTTACCACCACCCACGCAATCAATTAATGTTTAATTAAGATTGGTCAATTGACTTTATAATTGTTTACTCGGTATTCTCGTTAATCTAGAGTAACATAGTTACGCATGTACTTAACCACATTTGTATATTTTTATATTTCTGCATATGTTTGTATATACGGATAATTATGCGTATCTGTGTTAGGTGAATATAATTTGTGAATTTTTTACCATAAATTGACTAAGGTTAATTATATTGTCTATAGGATGTGTTTAAATGAAATAGTTACTTTTGCTTTCTCCGTTGCTTCATCTTGATAAATTGTGATATATCTGACTAGGTATCCGGAAATGCTGACAGGAAATGTCAGACCGACCATCAAGGCATTCACAGTTAATGCACAATTAAACACAATTTAAAATTAGTAAGTCTTGTTAACAAAGAAGGACACCATGTGAAAAGAAAATTTTAAAACTACAACTACAGAAACTAATGTTTTGCAATGTGTGTCATACACATTCGTAACTATTTGGCATAATCAACCGCAAGGACATACATTTTAAACACGCACATTTATGAAACTAACCAGACGCCGACCCCATTTCACCAGCATGAAAAGGAAGACATGCAGTGAAATCGATCACTTGAGAAGATAATTTTCCGATCCAAGCACAAATCGTATCACCAGGCTTGCATGATTCTAAGTATGCAGTACACAGACCTTTACGCTTCGTAGACATACTTGTTTTATATGAGACAATAGCGACCAAAATTTCCAGTTGATTAGGTTTCAAATGGTACGGACATTCTCCGCCGTTGTTAATGACTTGACAATCAGCAGTTTTACATTTGGCGCATAGGAACTGCTGAATACTGGAAAATTGTTTACAGCTATCAGTCTTTAATGTGCTAAGGTGTGAATGTGAGGCAATTGAGTATGGTCTTGCGCGTATCGGCCCAGGTAACACCTTTAATGTAGTAAAACAGATAATTTTTATTCAGTACCAAACCTAAATGTATATATGCACAAGTACGTACAGACATACACACAAAAATAAAAAACATACCTACATACATACATACATACATACATACATGCATACATAAATACATACATACATACAAACATACATACATACAAGCGTAAGCACACCAATTTATATATATATATATATATATATATATATATATATATATATATACATGTAAATACGCATCCAAACGTACACAAACTTGCAGATACATATATACGTGTATGCATAAACGGATATAGACACACATCCATATATGCAGTCATAAACACATACATATATGCATACATACATTCATGTATGAAAATACATATAATATATATACATATATATATATATATATATATATATGTATATATATACATATATGCATACATACACACACATATGCATACAAACATACATACATACATACACGCATGAAAACACACAAATATACACACACGCATCCATTCATACAAACAAACATTTATGCGTACATGAATATATATATATATATATATATATATATATATATATATATATATATATATAAGCATACATAAATTCATACATGCATACATGCCTACATATGTACACATAAGTATATGCAAACATACATAAATCATCATCACAAACACATCACTTACAGTAATACAGCTTAACTGACACGGTAGAAAAAGTTAATATAATTAATGTGATTAAAATAATAATTTAAACTAAAATATTGTAAAAGAACAATTACTTATGATAACATACACATCTGCACACAACTTAATATCTAGATATTCACGTCAAAGATTCAAAAATAATTTATGCCACAAAAGTAACATTAATCAGGCAACTGAATTTGACCCGATTTTCCACTAGAATCCAACAAATTTTGCCCCTATTTCATGCATTGGCCGACGTGCAGTATAAAGTATATCGCTTTATATGCTGCGTCTTGAAGAGTAAAAAAGCGAAAACATATCATAGTATTTGTGTCTAATAATGGAATTCCTAAGTTTCAATTCGATTCGAAGGAAATTGGAAAATTTAATCAACGTTCGGCTAGTGCCCAATGGACCTCCCGTTCCAACGATAGAAAGCATAAAGTTATTTTGACATGCAAGAATTCCTGGGATAAACGGAAGGAGGGCAAATGACGAAACTTCCTCGTTTTTACTGGAACAGAACACGCATGCTCAACTGTGATCCGCTGCCAGGCACCAGCGAAATTCTCCACATCGTATGCCTAGTGACATTAAGAGATATGCTTTTGTTAATATTCCTAGATATATTACTCCTGACGCAGCTACATTTAACAGAATTTATAAACGACTCTGGCATAACCAGACAAAGGTTCAAGTCGAAGGTCTTCAAATCAATTATATCATTAGTCATACTTTTTGTTGTAAAGACAGCAATAACCAACAATAGCTTGTAGTTTTGCTATGCTGTTTGACCACTGATAAAATACAATGGAATTAGTGATTTTTACAAATTCACAAGCTTGATTTCAAGAATAGGTTATAGTGTCTATTTTATCATATATCTTGTTCTGGATCAACGTCAGTTCAGCCAGGAGAATTAAGTTAAAAGTAAAATTTACGAGCTAACCACTTCTATTCAATTGTTCTACAATGAATAACAACATTCTAAATCTTGAAATAAAATACAGATTAAATAAGTTTGGTCACTTTTCGAGGAGGCCAACAGGGCACTTTTGTAGCCAGGCCACCCTAGCAACTCCTGTAGAAGGCAAGACCTATATAAATATAAAAGCAATCTCGTGAACGAATACTATTATTCACGATATCGATCACATAATCATGCCACATGATACCATTAATAACAAAGTAGCACACGCATTTATATATTGTTTGTTGAGGAGACCTAATAAATACGCAAGTGTGCCTTAGATATAGCGCAACTAGTCACAAATAAGTTCAAATAAAAGCAAAAGGATATACCAAAGTCAGTATGAACAACAATTATAATCCTATGTACACCTGTGTTCCTCACCGGTGGGAACCGGTGCTACGCCCCATACCCATTTTATATTTGAACCAGACATGTGGGACAGGTGGATGTTTAATCGATTTTACGAAAGTGCATATAATCAGTAATGAAGTCAACTTCATATATTGTCATCAAAAATGTGACTTCAGAGTCAACTCATTGGATATAGTATACACTGAGACTTATTTAGAGGATAGCACTCGAAAAGTCGGTAAATCTTGAATCCTTTATATTTCCAGATGCACCGATTTTTGGTCTTGATTGATGGATTCTCACTTGTCCCTTCATTTTGAAGCCCTCCATCAGCTGCTTGTCTGAAAATGACGTTGGAACCAGATTTTCCGATATTTGTCCCAATATCCGGAACTTCATTTCCAGTTCCATCTACAGGGTTGACACTATTCTCACAGGAAAAAACAACTAGTGGCTAATATGTCATTTTAGACAATCAGCTGATGAAGAGCTTGAAAATGAAGGCTAAAAATCGGTGCACCTGGAAATGTAAAGGATTCAAGATTTTACCGAGCTACGAGTGCTATCAATTGTCCCGCACAAGAAAATGTCGGAGAAATTACAAAAAAGAAGGACAGTACGGCACATTATGTATCAGCATTTAAACTCAGAGGATGCTTAAATGTTGTTGTACCTTGCGCAGCGCTGTCATTTTTTGCTTTTTTCCGAATTTTTCTTGTGCGGGACAATTAATAGCACTCTTCGGTCGGTAAAATTTTGAATTCGTTATATTTCATGGGGCACAGATTTTGTTTGGCATTGATTGAAACCGTCCATCAGCTGCTTGTCTGAAAATGAAGTCTCGAAAATTCGAAAAAAATTCTGAAAATTTGTTTCCAAAGGTGGATGTTTAATCGATTTTACGAAAGTGCATATAATCAGTAATGAAGTCAACTTCATATATTGTCATCAAAAATGTGACTTCAGAGTCAACTCATTGGATATAGTATACACTGAGACTTATTTAGAGGATGCACTCGAAAAGTCGGTAAATCTTGAATCCTTTATATTTCCAGATGCACCGATTTTTGGTCTTGATTAATGGATTCTCACTTGTCCCTTCATTTTGAAGCCCTCCATCAGCTGCTTGTCTGAAAATGACGTTGGAACCAGATTTTCCGATATTTGTCCCAATATCCGGAACTTCATTTCCAGTTCCATCTACAGGGTTGACACTATTCTCAATGTCGGAGAGATTACAAAAAAGAAGGACAGTACGGCACATTATGTATCAGCATTTAAACTCAGAGGATGCTTAAATGTTGTTGTACCTTGCGCAGCGCTGTCATTTTTTGCTTTTTTCCGAATTTTTCTTGTGCGGGACAATTGATAGCACTCTTCGGTCGGTAAAATTTTGAATTCGTTATATTTCATGGGGCACAGATTTTGTTTGGCATTGATTGAAACCGTCCATCAGCTGCTTGTCAGAAAATGAAGTCTCGAAAATTCGAAAAAAATTCTGAAAATTTGTTTCCAAAGGTATTTGCAGAGAAGCAGTTGATGGACGGCTTCAGAGGAAAGTAAAATATTCACAATTTTGTCGTCCTACGAGTGCCAGCAATTGTTCCGCACAAGAAAAGGGCGGAAAAACAAACCAAGAGGATTACTGGACAGGATACATTTCACCAAAATTATAATTACGACTTATTAACAACTGTTTCCCTAGCAGCTCCATACACTCTGGATCTGACCGACATCTATTAACATATTTTTTAAATCAATCAATCATTAAATTAAATATATAATATTCATGAATTGTTTTTTGCGGAAAATAAATATATACGAAAATGTGTATTAGGTAAAGCGTACCTAGTTTCAAATTAGTTCAAATAGGACCTGAAAGATATACATAAGTCAGCATGACTCAGAGATATACTGTCATGAACACATTTGTTTTGTGCTTATTAGCAACTTATCCGTAGGAATAGTTACTACGCCTTATACCAACTATGTATTTGGTCAATAAATATGGCGCAATTAGACTAAAATGGCGAGCGCACGAGCAAAACTTAGTGTCAGGCCCACCGACATAGCGCAAGTGTTGCTGCAGTTATGTATTGGGTAAGAATGCAATCGGTGCGACAGTTGTTAATGCTCTTTTGAAACCAATGGATAAGAGGTAATTACGCATTGAAGAAACCAGAAATGTTACGTTTGTGACATGTAAACGTGAATAGCAGGCGGTTGTGTTGCCAGGAGATTTTATCAAATTAGTGTCGGGGAAACAAATTACCCAGCCTTTCTCGATATCTTCTTTTAAATGAAGAAGCTAATACTCTGTTCTTTTTATGTCGTTCAATGCCATTTTTGTATGGAACAAACTGGCATCATCCCACGGTGGTTCGTTTTTTTTACCCATCCGCTAAGAATTTAATACTTTGTTTAAAAGAGGCAAACGGTGCGACCTGATGGGTGATATTGCACACTAGGCGGAAAAGCTAATAACCCATCCCACTGTACTTAACTAATGAAATTTATGTTCATATCAAGCTCTAGAACTTGATCTAAAGAATTATTATCACAACCCGCGCAATCAATGTTTTTTAATTGTATAAGCTAATAATAAAGCGACTAATATTTCACTATCATAAAACGATAAGAAGCGAAAAAACATAGATAACAACAAAAATAATAATTTAGACACAAATTATTAGTGAGATTTACGCGAGAGATAGAGAGAAAGAAAGAATACACAGTTACTATGAGTAAATTTATCAAGAAAATTCACAGAAATGAGGCAAACTAAACCTCTCCACAACACCCTTATGGCCAAATCAGAATTAGGGTAAGGCAACATCAGCAATAAAGATTCCTTGCGGCTTTCACTATTTCACGTCATAAACAAATCAAATCTCGCAGCTAACTTTACCCTACTAAGAAAAGAAAGCTATGAAGATGATTCTACTATATATCTGCAACAAGATCTTCACTGAGCTCGATTCGATGCCATATCACTAAGGTTTACTAACCAAGAACTATGAAACGCAGGTGGACTCCATCCTGGCAGACGAATAGGTCCTATACAACCCAATTTCGATGTGATTTCAACTGTTTCTGCCACGTTAAAATCTGCCCACCTTGCTTCTTACGCTTAACTGGTGCTGCATGAGAGAACAAAGCTCCCCTGGGCAATCGAATTGAGGGCATATGCAAAACGTGAACGAGCCAACGAAGTTGATTGGGTCTTATTTGTTTTTCTAACGAGGAGCACTTATTGGAAGTGCCACAAATACGTCCACGGATGTCAACGTTAGTTATTCGTTGTTGGTAACCAACGATGGTCGAATACCTGTAAGCGTCTACAATCATCAACTCTATTAGGCAAGTTTCACTAGCGTATAGTAAAACTGGGCGTAAAGATGCATTGCAAACACGACCTTTAAAGCAGTGAAATACTCGCGTTTCTCCGTAAAGGACGAAGTTTCGTGATTCTTATTCTCACTTTGTTGGTCATTTTGCCTAAGTTAATAATAAAGCTCATAAGATATGTAAACCTGTCGACTATGTCTAGATCCTCATTCTGCAGTCGCAGCGTTGGAGTGAGTGGTGAGTGATCCTGTAAAAGTATCCTATATTTAGAGGGTGCGCATTTAATACCGAGAGACGGAACGTCTGCCTTTATCTGTAGCCTTCTTCAGTTTGTACATTCTCACCAGTTTTAAAGAAACCACACTAATGAAGCTCGCTGCATTAATTTCGTTTTTTAAAACTAATACAATGTTATCCTTGCGCAGGGGCCATGCTAATCTTCTCTGCATCGTTCTAAATTTAGTATATGCACCGCCGAAGCGCTTCGGCGGTGCATATACTAATACAATGTGAGTTTACGGGAGCACTAGCCATACCTTTTTATGGATTGACACATCAGCACTCTTCCAATCGTTTGGGACAGATTCCTCCGTCCAGAACTCGGCAGGAATTTTCTGTGTATCCGTATCAAAATTTATTCCATTGTGCTTGAAGACCTCATAACAAAGGCTAAAAATCTTTTCGGCTCTACTGTCCCATGAGCCAGAAATTCTGCCGCTTCATCAAAAGGAGGAGTTTCTATATCCATATATTACGAAGTTATTTAACAGTTTTTAACAAGTTGCACTTCAGAAACGGGAGGCGCAAAAATTTCACTAGCATTATGATAACAGTTTAAATAATGGATGTGAGCGTAGAATTCAAATAGATTATTTTGCTTCGAAGCTGTTGCGCATTATCAGCATTGAGCAAGTGGTGATCTCCATCCGACGCATGGCTGGCAGCAAACACCTGACAAAGCTAAAGGGCCAGGATGCGATCGCTCTGCAGTAGATACCGCATGATGAAAAGCTTACTGTTAGTAGAGGTAGAAAACAAGTTATCATTATTTACCATCGTGACAGATGTGAAAGTCTATTCAAATTTTGCCTACATAGCGTTCACAATGATATTTCATAAGCCACCAGCTTTAGTTAAAGGTGGTCAAAAAGGACCATTCGTACACATGCAAATAGATGGTGAGAATCGAAAAAAGTGAAAAAGCGTTCGTGGTTGTGACTAAACTTATTAGTTTATTCATGAAAATATTTAAAAGACATGCATTCTGCCAGCGAGTTCTACTTTTAGAAAATAACTGACTAATCTAAACTAGATAGCTTAGTCCGTAAAGTAAAAATATTCCGTCCACTACACACGAAGCTACTAGACGAATTGAAAAAAGAGAGAAAAGTTTATAGGTTTCATCAGACTGATAGAAACTTCCAAGCCTTGAACAAATAAATCAGCCCAAACAACATCAAACAGCCAAAATAATAACAAAGAATGAAGTCTGTTAAATAGAAAATCTATTTTGCATTCGAATACCAAAACCGAAATCTCGCAATTATGCACCCAATGGCGTCTGTGCTACCTTCGTTGATCAGTCAGTATTAATTAAACATTGCATAAGAAAACACGCTAATCATCAAGTAAACCGTTTTGATACATTAAGGGTCCTTATCAAGTATTTAGCAGAATAACCTCGGCGGGACTCGAACCGGTGCAAATTTGCTAGTCTTAGAATGCTCCGCAATATCTGCAAATTCATTTATGCACCAACTTATGCTAATGGTAACTTTATGTTAATCTGTCAATTAATTAATAGGTCAAAAACTAGTCACTCTGATTATTCAACACCCTTTTCCTTTGTTGACTGTGAACTGAGGTCGAGCCCGTTAGTTCTGCCCTACCCACTCAAATTATACACCTAAAACAGTTATCAGCCAAGAGCTAAACTAGATGCATCATTGTCTATTTTTAAAAGCATTACTATCTTCGTGTGCGTTTTGATAAATCTGGTTTTTAATTTTGCTTTGGTGCTTAGGTGCGAGTACTCCCTAAGTTCATAGACTCATTTAATAGCCATCATTATTTACTTTATTTAACATTATTTAAATTCTAAAGATTTTCAATAAAAGTATGAGACCAGCAAACTTTAATCTTCATTAAATGAACCTTCAGTGATTTTGCTGTATTATGATAAATGGTATGACAGCTTTCGTTTGTATAGAAATATATGTTTTAAACAAAAATATAACAGCATGAGTTATAAAAGGCAATTTACCCACAGATCAGTTTCTTCCTTATTGGGAACTCATCAAGTATTGTCCTGAATTGCCACGAACAAATCTCTAACTGTTTTTCATGTTCTTCGGAGTCTAGGGTTTCTATACAATGCGCCACCGCTTCCGCATAAGATAAAAATTTATGTCATATTCCGACTTATGTTTTTGGTTTATCTTTCCGTCAGGTAGAACATATTTCAAACCGATAAAGTCATGATGTTCAAATTAGTAACCAAAAGGAGATGATGCACGAATTAAAATTGCGTGAAGTATGTGTTAAGGATGGCACAGTGGATAGTCCCTAGACCGTGAAGCAAATAGGTGTCAGTTAGAGCCTTGTCCGCGGAAAAATCTGGACCGTTCTTGACGAGTTCCCAATAAGAACGATGCCGGTCTTGTGGCCGAATTTCATTTGCTACCTGATGCAATATTTAGTTTATACTTGCGCACTATATGTAACAAAATCATGCCGTTATATTTCAATTCATTATAACTTACGAAATTTTAATTTTGTTTGTCTTATGATGGTTAAAATTTCAAGTTTTAAGAGATTCAAAATAGATTCCATCTGACTTGAAGACTAACCAAAAACATAAAAATTGCTTATGACTTAAAATTGCGTGTAGTGAATGACAGATTTGGAGCAACGGATAGTTCCCAGACTCCGAAGCAAATAGTCCCGGTTCGAGCCTTGTTTTCAACGACATCTTCGAATTACTTGACTAGTTCCCAATATAGATGAATCTGGTCTACTAGATAAGTAGTCTTTCATATAAAATGCAATGTTTAATTTATAGTTATACCATGCATAAATAAAATGTCATAATTCAACAAATAAGAGTTCCATTTAGTTGGATATAGTAAAATAACTTATTTCTGTTTGTAGTTTAATTCTTTATCTCATCAAAATTAAAGTCAAAAGGATAGTTTAATCTAGAAAAGCGGACAAACATATTTATTTGGAATCAGGTTTACGTGAAAATATTAACACGTGCATTTAAGATGATTGTACATGCTAGAAACCACATTACATAAAAACAATTTTACCTGAAACCACAATTCCGGTTTTAGTAGAAAACGTGATGTTGCCGGAAAGTCAGCGAGAACCTCAATTACTTTTCTCCTCGGTCGATAACTATAATCATACAAGTCATCCAAAGCATCAGCGTTATTCAACAATGCAAACTCCGTCAAGCGTTCAGCCTCACGACTAAGCCTATTCAATAAATCATCTTCATAAATCGCATCATGCTTGTCCTTATTGTTTGTATTAGACTGCCAATCGACAACTGGATAACTTTGCTGTGTATCAGTTTGGTAATGCAAAGCAGCTAAGCTTGAAAAAAATGTCGGAGTTGGAACACACGCCAAATCGAAGTAGTTCACAGCTAGCCAGGCCAAGCTCACGTCTATTGTCCGGGCGTAATCGCCTTCGGAGCTAAATGATAAAAAAATGATTGCAGCCTAATGCCGAGTTACAATACATCACGAATAATCGTAAAGTGCAGGTGAACAACCATATAAAACAAAATTTGTTCAAGTTTTCACTTTGCTTGAAAATAATATGCCACGTTCGAGTGCCATATAAAAGTAAAAAGAAAGGCCATATATTTCATACTGAAATGGAATTCTCACCATCAACAAAACAATGAAACGCCTAATCGTCAATTCTGGTTATCAATGTATCCAGAGAAGAGGCCTAGTTTGGTGTGCTGTATAGTTAAATACTCTCTCGGATCCTCTGTGGTGACGACATAGGTTTCTCATTGTGTTCATAATTCACATTACAATCAACCTCCTATAAATACACGAGATCACGTTAAATCTGTTTCAATTCAAAGCTTGCTAAATAGAATATTTTTTTAAACGCTACGATATAATACTCATGATTGTAAATCTGCTTAATTTACTGTGGTTTTTCAATATTGAAACGATAAAGGGTTGGCAATATTTACAATAAATGAGTTACGTTCTACTCGTGGAGATTGAGTGAAAGACCAAATAGTAAATTTCTGCTAATTAATGAAGGTCATTATGTTTTTTTAGATCACGTGAATTTTTCAATTCATTTCAACAAATTTTAAAAGAATGTAGTTTTATGCGAATATCCTCGATTGAGTTCCGATTTAACTTTCGTCAGTTTGCATCCTCTTCGCAAACATTTACAATCTCCAATTGAATGTTAAGCTTGAACATACATACTTGATGTTAACAACAGTGTCTGTTCATAGATAAAGTCAAAAATAACTCTTTCCAAACGACGGCAAATCAAAAACAACAATAAAGAATTTACTATTAACCTAGTCGATACAGTAAGAATACAAAAAATAGAAAAATAATGATATCCTAGTTGTCACTAACATAAAAAAAGGCCATTCTGATAAGAACAACATTCGGGATAAATTTGGCGGAAAATAGCGCTACCTCCATGGTACCGTAGCATAACTAGCACCATTCTACGCGTTACAAACTCAAAACTACATTTTTGTTCCCATGAAGAATCCAGTGAAGAGGCCAGTTTTCATAACCCAGAACGAAAATTTTTGGCTTGACCAATTATAAGTAACAATTATATTACAGCCAAGTTGACTCCAACCACCTTCATTGTACATTTGTACTCAAATTAGTTTAATTAAAATTTTAAAACAATCTCTATTGCATTATGCCTTATACGAAAATTTAATAACTTTAAATACGTATAACCTCTTGGCGCTTATCCTATTTATTTTTGTTCTTCATCCTCATACATTCGCAAAAATTCACATTCAGCATAATGGAATAAACTGATTTAGATTAAAATTCTATAATTGTTAACTGCCCGGAAATACAAAAAACCTCTAGAAACTATATAATCGTCGGTATTAATATATTTGTTAGTGGCAAACAATCAAGTAGGAATGCTCCATCCATTTCTATACTTAAAAAACTGCAAAAATTCATAATCCTACAAGCATTACAGAACTAGGTGTGCCATTATTATCGACGCGCTATTGGCTTCGAACCTCTGGTTTCACGGAGTATTCAGTATCACAATGCAGATAGTATTCTATGTGGTACATTAGGCTTCCGTACACACAAATATAGGATCATTACTGCAATACCAAGTTTCTACCCAGGCCACCTTGAATATTTCACTATGAAATTCATATAATCTAAATAGAAAATAGTCCTACATGATCACACATCACACTCATCAACTCTGCCGCTAAAGAGTGAGGAATCGGACTTATTTGACATGTTTACATATTTCAATATTTCAGGCACTACTAGTGACAAGGCGAAAATGAGGAACGCGAAAGCAAGAATAACTTTTTCCCACCTTCGCCATTTATATAGATCACGAGTATATCTTTCTGCTCCAAAGGTCATGTATACAATGCATCATTGCGTGCAGTTTTATTATATTCTAGCGATATTTAGCCCTTTAGAGTTTATTGGCATTCGACCACATGCTGTTTGAGAAACATTGCTCAAATAGACCACAAACAACGAACTATCAAAGATGTGATTCGTATACGTATTTTGTGTCGGCCAACAAATTTTCGAAAAATAAGGCTCCGTCAACTGCGCTTGCTGGGTCACGTTTTACGTATGCCATCGTTTCAGTTGGTAGTACAGCATCGTTCTCCCAGCCAGCGCCAGATTGCGTGTACAGATTTTAACATGGCAAATCCAGACAAACTCATCATCACCATGCGCAGCAGTACAAAATTTATTTGTGACCAATGTTTCATGGCCATATAATCATGAAGAGAATATAATAATAAAAATAAAAAGTAGTCATAATGATAAAAATAATAACTTAGGCAAAAAAAATTATTAAAGGTAAATGACTTAAGAAGAAGAGGATCTAGTTCATATATGTATATATCCCAAGATAACAGAACTGAAGCAACCTAAAAGTTGACGCATATTCATTATGGAAAAGTAAGCTTTAAGGCAAGATAACATAGGAAATACAGTTTCTGTTCGGTTATAAATTTATCTCTTTATAATCCCGGCCGAACCTCGAAGTTACATCTGCCCACCTACGAAAAGAAAGATAAGTAAATTATTCGAACAGTAATTTTCAACAAGACCGTTAATGAGCTCAATACAGTACCATAACACGCTTTACTTCCAACCAAGAACTACAATGCTCACGTGGGCCCCATTCCGGCAAACGAGTGGGCCCTATACTACTTAATTTAACTGATAATGATGTATTGCAAATGTTGTCTTGCCTTAAAGCTGACTTGGCAACAATAGTGTTGTTTAGAGGCTTAGTTTGCCTCACTTCTGTATGATAAATCCCTCTATTCATTTTGTGCCTAAAAAAATTATTTTTGTCAGTATTATCACTTTCAAAATATTTCTTGTAATCCAATTGTTTTTGTAGCCGTAGGGAAATGACACATTAGTTACTAATAACTTTTGTTTTGCTTTCCAAGGTGATGATTAATTTAATTTACTTGAATTTAGCTGGTTTTGTCATAATAAAATCTTACCACCGTTTTTCTTACGCAATCTATTATGTGGCTGCCCATGATGATGAAGGAGTTATTATAAAGATGCGATTAAACAAAAAAATAAAAATGTCCTATTTTTTAAAAAAAAAAGAAATTATTTCTCGGATCTCAATTTAAAAAATGAGTTTTGTTTTTATAAAAAAACACCTGTTAAACGTAAAAGTTAAAGATAACTTTTTTGCAATCTAACGGTCCATCATTTTTTATTTACGCATATATAGCAGCTGCACAAAACACTATGTATGTACGAATAGCCGATAACTAAATAATTGAAACCAAGACCCCTCTAGACTAAGCACATTTGAAAATGGCCAAACATTCTTTCAAGAACAAAATAAATTAATTGCAATGCCTACATTATAAACCAGGCAGATTTCAATTTTTATTCCACGTTCGAAATAAAAAGGAACTGCGTATCGCAGAAGCTGTTAATCGAAAAATCCTTCATTTGTAGTTAAGGAGACCGGAAATTTATGTTAAAGTGAAAACTGCTTATATGTAGGGTGGGTGGGCTCTGGATATGAGTTTTTCTAAAGATTTTTGCTTATGTATGCGTGCAATCCAAATTCATAACCCTTCATCTTTAAATTTATTACCTAAGTTAACCGATATTTGAGTCTAGAGTACATCTGGATAAAAGAAAATGGCCTTTTCAAACTGCGTTGGGAAACACGTTTTTAATAAAGTTACACTTCGATACCCGTGCTTCAAATGACAGCATTTATGCACAAAAAATATTAAATATAAATAAAAAATAAGTAAACTAACGATGGTTTTAATAAACCTGATAGTGGAAAATTTGAAGTCCTTTCGGTTACACGTAGAAGATGATCCGGTGAAACACCGGTCAAACTAAAGAGTTCGATAACATCAGCCATTTGATTACGCGGTTGGACATAGAGAACATCGCCAGGCATAAACACGATCGCAGGTACGACACCGTCTGAATCAGCTTAAGAATTTTCAAATAAAATATGTAATTTTACACTTCATTCAATATATAACTTAGTTGTCTACATTTGTATAATTGATTATCAGAGTAAAGGTAATTTTGTAGAATTATCTGATTCAAATACCAATCAGCGTAATTATGTGATAAATTTAATCATGAAATATAATTTTAGCCAGTGTACGAGATTATAAGGAAAACCAAATGAAGTTAACACTTGAAAACTTCATGTGTGCATATTTATATCCACCAACATTTACAATAGAAATAGATTATAAAATGCCTGAAATCATCACGAAAATCTGCTTTTCCTGACCACATTGTTTAAACGGAGAACAGCTAATTTAACGAATTTATCAGTTCTGTTTAAAAATATTTATTTATATATACGAATCCCTTTATAACAAACTAACATTATATCGCGCCCAATTCAATATAAATCACAAAAACCAACAAAAATATTCCAGTATATAGGTAAATCCAAACCTGCATTGGATCTGCATGACCACAATTTTAACTACAGTGGTAATAAACTGAAGTAAAAATAGTTGAGCAATCAACATCATTATCATCATTAATAGTGCCAAAATTTCATAACAAGGCCAGTGATTAATACGGAAATTAAATAAAAATTATTCTTGCGAAACTGGATTAATCGAAATTACCTGATCTGCTTTTTAACTAAAGCAGTTAGTTTTCCTTCTCAATAAAATAGTTCGGCTGCCTTCTTCAGTTCATCATCATCATTTCCAGCCACACAAAAGTCAAGTGACTAATGTTTCACTGCCATATAACCATAAGGAGTGAAAAAAGTATATAAGTGAATTAAGATAAATTATTATTGAGATTTACGAGAGAGGGAGAGGGGTAGAGAGAGAAGGAAAACCTTGCTACTATGAGTAAATTTATCAGGATAACTCACAGAAATGAGGCAAACTAAACCTCTCCACAACACCATTATGGCCAAGTTAGCATTCGGGCAAGGCGACATCAGCAACACAGCTCCTACTGATGAGCCGTCAATAAGAACGACACAAATATGCACATGATATTATACCTTCTGTTCATGCCATCTTTGTTTCACTCTTCTTGTTATATTTGAACTAATTTGTTACTGGGTGCACAACACCTTAGGAGAAAAATTCTGTATCATTAAGTGAAACATGAGCTTGCACAATATAATTGAAAACCATGCTGAAACTGAAAATTTCTACAATTAAACAAAAGGCATTGCTTTAAAGGCATTCAATGAATAAGGACTGAAAGCTTCGATATTCATCGCATTAGAACAATACAAGAAGAATTATGTATTAGGTGTCGCGAACCTAGTAACAAATTAGTTCAGTTGTGACCAGAAGGATAAACCAAAGGCAGCATGATCGGAAAGTATAATCTCATGCACTGCTAATACAAGAAGAATTTCAAAGCATCAAAATTATTACAAACAAACATATAGACGAAGTAAAAAACCTGCAATCAGCCAAAACTATACGTGTCACACCCGAAAAACGATCAGTAGTTTATATACTTGAAGCCCATGCTTATCGAGTGTCCATGAACCAGATCATAAATAATCAATCAAAATTCAAACGACAACAAACAGGATGATTCAAATAAAATTAAATCAAGAACAAATTATATTATGAAAGTGGAAAACACGTTTTAATTGCAATGGCTGATTCCGAAAGCAAATCAAAAATGCGAAATATGTCGGAACAAACCCCGTAAAACTGTAGGGCAAATAAAAAACATAAAATCTTGACAGTCTCAGGACCTCCTTCCGATGTGGCCCATAATGGCAATGATCAGCGCAACGCAACATAAGCCAGCTACGTTAATCTGCAACCTATCTCAACCAGTACGAAATATCAAAAACACGAAACCCATCACGGACTCATTAGAGCTAGCAGATGGACTGAAGAGAAAAATCATCCGGCAAAACAAAAATATTTCGCTTGACGTCTCAACCTTATTTTCGAACATTCCACCGTATAAAACAAAGACAATCTTTTGTGAACTGATTAAGAATTAATTTCAAGATTTCCTTATAGATACCAATTACCTCAAAGACCTCATATTAGCATGAACAAAATACGCGCAATTTAAATTTGAAGGGAATTATTATCATAAGTTCAATGGTGTAAAAATGGGAATCTGCATTGTAATTCTACTGGCAGATGTATATATGCAACATCTTGAACAAACGAGCCTAAAAAATAAAATTGATCATTGTGCACTCTACACAAGTTATGTAAATGATATATTATTATTCATCCAAAACGCAGCAAACCCAATCGAAATTTGTAAAAAAAAACCAATGAACCTGATCCAGATATCAAACTCACGCTCGAAAAGTGATAACTGATATCGATCAAGGCTAGATTGTATGGATTTGCTGAAGAAACAGGTGTTCAGTAGTTTTAATTCTTAGTTTTATGAATTTTAGCATACTCTGAAATTTATTTTGTAGGTAACATGTATCGACTCGGCAACCATAGTGTTGGTACCATGGCTATTTTTAGCGGCAATACTGTTAGTATCAGGTACTGACACAACATCCTTCCTTTATAGGCTCGGTAAATATATTATATATAGTGGGTTGGCTCTGTAGTCGCATTGTCGAAAATTTTATATGAAGCTAGCTCAACTACTGCAGGTTTATACATTCGTATAAGAGATAGTACCATCCAATAATTCTACATTACTCAACCAAATATATGATGGATATAGGGCGTAATACAAGCTACTGCTGATGAATCGATAGTAAGCACTAAATAAATGTGAACATCAGAGTATACCTTCCGCTCATGCTGACGTTGGTTTATCTTTCTGGTCATATTTGAACTAATTTGTTACTAAGTGCGCAACATCTAACATACGATTGCACACACACACGTCATTATTATATATACATATATATATATATATATATATATATATATATATTCTTTATTATATCCATGCCCTTTTAATTAACACAGTATTCTTATCAAAGAGCGGGGTCAGCCTTTTACCCGTAAGGAGCTAAACACTTATATTGCAGCCAACTGTACGTGTGCCAAACTTCTAGAAAAGATTAAGTTCTTCAAATCGTGTTTAGAATCAGATGTTGTGCCAAAACGATTCCTCAAGCAATGCAGAAGCAATAACCAAAAACCGACGAATAAACTTATAAGTCGCTTATTGCTTAATGGTATCGAGGACAACCAATCAAAACTGCAAGACGCTGAGAGCATCATTCAATCACTGGGTTGTCGAATTGCAAGACTGAACGACGGCGAATACACCGCTTTCACAAAGAAGATAGAAACACTGATGAAAATAACAACGGAAAAAGAAACCAAGAACCTCACGAGAGACCTGGACAAATTTCCTACGCAATCAAAATTTCCTACCAACCCAGACGCTTTTATTCACAATTATTCAAAAGTGATCTTGTCAAAACACCAGAAAGAATTACTCTCCTTAGGAGCAAAATTCTGCGTAGTCAAGAAAAATCTAAGTGAACGGGACATTATTGACATTCAGGCTGGATCGGAAAATTTCTACAATGACTTAACGAAAGACACCGCCCCACATGCATTCAATGGACAAGGACTGAAAGCTGAGATAGTAAGCGCACTAGAACAATACAAGAAGGAATTCAAAGGCAGCCAAATCATCACAAAACAGCACATAGACGAACTCAGAAAACTCCAATCAGACAAATCCATACGACTTGCCACACCCGACAAAGGATCAGGAATTGTGATACTTGAGGCGGACGCTTACAAGAAGGCCATGAACGATATAATAAATGATCCATCCAAATTTAAGCATGACATCATACAGAAAGATGATTCAACGAACATCGAATCAAGAATTAATACAATTTTGAAAAAGATGGAAAAAAATGTGCTAACATCGATGGCTGACTCCGAGATTAGATCAAAACTCACAGAAGACATCCAAAAAGCAAAACCAGTCGGAACAAACACCGCAAGATTGTACGGCAAACCAAAAACTCATAAAGCCGTGACAGCCTCAGGAGCTCCTTCGATGCAGCCCATTATGTCAATGATCAACGCTCCACAACATAAACCAGCCAAGTTTCTCTGCAAACTACTTGAACCAATACGGAGCATCATAAACACTAACACTATCAAGGACTCTTTCGAATTAGCAAATGAACTGAAGGGGAAGAACATCCTACAGAATAAGATGGTCTCGCTTGACGTCTCATCCTTATTTACAAACATACCACTGGATAAGACAACGGAGATCTTGTGTGATCTCATCAAAAATGAGATTTTTGACTTCCCTATAGACACCAATGACATCAAAGACCTCATATTAGCATGTACTAAAAACGTGCAATTTACTTTCGAAGGTATATACTACCGCCAGATCAATGGTGTAGCTATGGGAAGCTGCATCGCACCCCTCCTGGCAGATGTTTACATGTATCACCTGGAAAAAACGAGTCTGAAAGGTATAATTGACCAGTGCGCATTCTACAAAAGGTATGTAGATGATATCTTGTTGTTCATCTCAGAAGCAGCAGACCCTTCCGAAATCCTCAAACAAGCAAATGGGGTCGATCCAGACATCAAATTCACTCTCGAGGTAGAGAAAGACGACAGTTTTCCCTTCCTTGACATCAAACTCTCTCGAGAAGCAAACGGAGATTTGACACTGGCCATACATAGAAAATCCACTTTCACTGGACAATACATTCATTACAACAGTAGTGTGCCAAAATACCACAAAAGAAACTTAGTAAACAACCTAGCGAACAGAATCAGGAAGATCTGCTCTGAACACAAGATTGAGGAAGAACTGGGCTACCTCAGGAATATTTTGCTAATGAACAACTACCCAGAGCGGTTCATTGATGTCAACATTAGACCACGGCAAATTCGTACTAGAGAGGACACCGGCAAGCAGGTTTTCCTAAACTTACCATTTAGAGGCGACATACCAGCCTCAATAATTGCACGGCGGCTGAATAGAATAACTAAGGACAACTTTCCCAGTGTTAAAGTTAATATGACATTCAGTACACAGAGAATCATGAGGTTGGATGCCAAAGATCAATTGCCACTTCTCTCCAAATCATTCATAGTCTATAAATTCTCATGTATGTGCGGTAGCACATATATCAGACGTACGAAGAAGCAATTGATAAGCAGAATCCAGCAACATTTGCCACAGAAATTGATTAACAAAGGCTTGCCACCGTCAGGAAAATCAGCTATTTCCGATCATATATTGGCAACGGGGCACCCTGTCAATTCGACCTATTTCACAATTCTACATAAAAATTATTATTCATCTACGAAGCACTTTACATAAAACAACAAGCACCCGACTTTAACATTCAAAAGTTTCATCAACATGATATCCTTATCGACTGGCCAAGGATAACAAAATTCAACAACAATCTACTAGTATCCAGCCAAGAACCAACAGGCCCTCGACTAGAATCAACAAACGTACAATCGGATTGGCAACAAGGTGAAGTTGAGATAACAGAGGCGCATACGATGACAGAAGTCTCCAAACAGTGTGAGCGTTTAACACGACAATCAACATTAGCGTTGTTACCAAGCGAAAATAGCACCCTTGCGCAGCGGGGTGAAACGATCAACTGTACTGGGAAAAATAGCACTTGTATAGATAACAGTGAACAATTTGCACAAATGGCTAACTCTCAAGTTATCAAAACAATAATGACAAGATCTCAGACATCACTTCGCAATACTGCGAGAATGACCTTTACATGCAAACACACATACACAACACAAACACAAACACATACACACTCACCTACTAGTCAAAACAAGAAACAGCAGTAATAACGAGTCAGATTTGTCACCGATAACATAACCAATTGACATCCCAAAATGTATAAATATGTATGATTGTATAAGAGATGATTAGTATTCACGAAATAAATGGCCTTATCCACTTTGTTATTTGTGTTGTTTTCCTAATTATAAGAATACTGTGTTAATTAAAAGGGCATGGATATAATATATATATATATATATATATATATATATATACTCCTCTCTCTATATATATATATATAATATATATATATATATAGAATTTACTATATTAATTGCACCAGTTCTTTAGAATGTATTTTACTCTCAGTTTTGTTGAAATATGTCAAAAACTTTTGTTCTGGTAGCCTTTACATTTATAATAAAAATATTCTATAATTAGTTGTCTTTGAAGTGGCATTTAAAAAAACTTTATATGAAGTTGACTCGATTATAGCTCAAATAAAACGTAGGTATATTTTGTTGCAGCGAGCTAAATTGTGTACCTAGTAAATAAATAATTCAAAGTGGACAAAATGGATATGCCAAAGAGATATTCGCATAAGGGCGAGCAAAGTTTAACCGCCATTAAGCTCAAAACGCAGGTGTACATGAAATTGAAACATTTCTTTCACGCTGACTGAAATATCTTTCTATTTCTATTCGAACTAACTTGCGTTTAGATACAAATTACCTGCTACATAATTACATAATGGTTGGAAGTCAGAAACCGGAATACAGGTAGGCAGGAAAAACAGTTGGCCAAAATCAGAAAATTGACAGTGAAGGCACTGTCAGACATCGTACAACTGTCAATAACGTAAAATTCAACGCTTCCAAGCAGGAAAATGACATAGTTTCCATAGCGTTCTATTTTAGTGCGAGGCGCAAACACATATTACAAAATAATAAAATATCTATTATTAAACAACATATATGTGTTACAATAACGAATAGATGATGGATTGATTAGAACTCGGCCTATCGTACCATTATTAATGGCAATGAATTTCGCCAGATATTAGGCGCGTTCTACTACAAACACAAAACTAGAAAAAACACTTTTGGTATCATTCACACATAACCAATCAAATCTACGTATACGTAGTTAGTGTACTCAAATCAATTTAATTGGTCATTCATCAGACTAAAGGATTCGCAACTAAGGAAATTTAATTGATCTATTTACATGTTGGTATATGTTGATGGAGCTAAACTCCGAGCAAAGCAAATTGCATTATTATCGTTGTGACGCAAATCTAAATTATTTTAGTGAAAGGGGGTATGGCGTTTTGCCACATTTTTGATACAATTAATATTATTTATTTACCTATCATTCTAAATTCTGTCTGATATCAGAATGTAAAAATTAACATATGAATGACAGTAGATGATTAAGTTAGTTTTTGTCGCACATTTTGCATACGTTTTCAGATACATTTCGCACACCTTATGAATTGTTTTGTTTTAACGTTCAGTGAGACTTGGTGTCAAACTGACGATGAATTGCGAAAATGAATTGTGGGATATTTTGATGGAAGCAAACATAAAGACTCAATATCAAATCCCAAATTTTCCATACAACAGTTAACACGTAATTGCATGATTCTAGCGTATTTCTCAAGGTTTCAAAAAGCTAATAAGACACAGTGTTTCACTAGAAGCAGTATAGAAACACAGATTCAGTTGAATTTTACAAAACTGCGTAATAAGCACATAGTAAATTTAGTGTATCAAAGTCATAACACACAAACCAGTAGAAGTTTGAATTGAATAAATAATCCATAAATGCCTCTCACAGATTAAATGGTATTGGGACTAAATGGTGAAGTCAAATAGAAATATGTTCGCAGCCGATTGGTAATACCTTCGTAGTGAAATTTCACTTTTCTCTTTAACGGGAACCGGCAACAGATGGGCTACAAGGTGCGAGGGAAAAAAACTATTAGATTGGTGTTTAGATCAGGTAGGCTAACTCGATAAGCTTCAAACTTAACAATCAAAATGCAATATATATGGGATTGAAAGCATTATCCCGTTAAATATGTTGGCAGCATTGTCAATAACTTAAGTCCTTCAGGACTTGTTGATAGCGAATTTAAATGGCCGTTGCTGAAATTAGAATGTCGGATATAATTAAAACGCTTGTGAGAAAAGTCGCTTTACTAGTTAAAACGTTAAAAATACTTACAAAAGCTGATATCTGAAAAATCATGGGTGGACATCAACCGATAAATATGCGTTCTTCTGATATTATGTTTTTCTAAATTAAAGAAAGACCTATGCGGGAATAAAGGCAGTAAATTGAGGCATTGTGCTTAAAATGTTTGGACAAACTTGACGAAGGATAAAGTCACCCATTAAACTTATGCTTATACTAACCCTCGTAAAACCGTTAACACTTCACGGGTAAATAATTTAGTCTTCCTTGCGCTATTTTATGAGCATGGTCTGAGCGTGTGGACAAATGAAGTGTTGGATCTGCATGGTGAGGATGGACACAATGTCATTAGCGGAGCCGCGTCTACTCTGTAGGTTTTCGTTTTTGGCAGACCAAAACGGTGCTGTCACAGGCGGCAACTAATTAGAAGTACACCGGTTCAACCACAAGCAGTGGAGGTCGTGATAACGGCCTTGTGGAGCGATCTCGTTTAACTGCGGCGCGACTGTGCGAATTGAAATACACAACTCCAACATGTATCAGCCACTTAACAACATTTCGGTCAAGACTCAGCAAGTAAATGTGACAATAATAGGTGATTTCTCAGTGTATGTGTGTTTGTACCTGCCTGTATATTAGTGAATGCGTTTTACCGTTGTCTTTCTTTGGTAATATGGAAGCAAGCTATACTAATCAATTATCCATTTCTGTTCTAAATTTACAGCAAAAAAATATATTCCAGTCGAGATGAATTCTGAAAAAGAAGACTGTCCACTTCAGCCGTGTTGTATAAACCCAAATTTTTATTAAGATATAGCTAGAGTATACAACTCTTTTCAATTTTCATAACTGTTTTGAACACATAATCAGACACAGCACATTACAAATGATTCTTCTTTGGTGATTTTGACCAGTGAAACGGAGTAAATATTTTACAATATTACTGCCGTTATGTTGGCTGTTTCGTATATTAACACAAAAAATTTTAAAGATACATGTTTATCTCCAGCCGAAATATTTAAATGGTCATTGGTTGCGCAAATATTCGAATATACACCATACAAAACAATTACTGAGACACAATTGCGTAAATATAAACTCTTCACGAAACACAGTATCTAACAGTTATATACTTAATAGAATGATGTCATAATTACCGCGAAATATGATAAATGATATCGAATAAGTTCAGAGTGTTTAGGTTTGCTGGAGTAACAGGTTTTTGAGAAATAGTTTTAATTCACAATATTGGTTAGCTTTAGCTTACATTGAAATCTATTGTCTTGGTACCGTGTACCGAATCGGCAACCATAGTGCTGGTACCATGTACATTTTCGGTACCATAATGTTGGTATCGGGTACTGACACAATAGCCATAGTGTTTTTACCCATTACACACATGGTTCATATATTATATATAGTGATTTGGCTTTATATGAAGTTAGCTTCACTATTGCAGGTTTACACATTCGTCTAGGAGATTGTACAACCCATTTTCCCACATTCCTCAACCAAACATACGGTGGCTAAAGGGTGTAATATCGTATCATATTAATGAGTCGCTTGTAAGCACGAAACGAATGGGCACGGGATTATATTTTCCGTTCATGCTGTCTTCGGTTTATCCTTCTGGTCATATTTAACTAATTTGTTACTAAGTGGAAACACCTAATACACAATTGCATATACATTAGTTCTCCCCCACAAACTGTATCGAGTTATTAAGACTTTTCAAATAGTGAAAATACTTCTATTTAAATCTGGCACACATACTCGAAAAATCGAACTAAAAACCTGATCGATTCCTAGGCATTTATAAAAAATGTCATTTCCTAATCACGCTGGCTATTACTTGCGCATTTACAGTTGAAAGCAGATTTAGCTGAATTAATGATTGCATGAATAGAATTTGGAGAAATAATAGTGCACAAACACACATTTCCGTGCCTGCGCGCGAGAGAGAGTGTGTGTGTATGTTTTAGTACATTAATGAATACTTGCTAACGTGTCTGTATGGAAATTCAATTTTTTTTTGTTTTGGTCTGGGTATTTGTATGAGCGTATCACGAAAACTTTTATGATTGAGGTTAGCTTATGCAATTGTATAACACGATCCTCCATTGTATAATTGACACACTATATGAAAAACCAGCCATTTTAGTCAAAATATACAATAACTAAATGAACATAGGTTGCGCGGACGGTGATAAAAATTGCTTTTACGCAAAGTGGCGATCTTGATATAAACACCTGGCACACTATGCACATACATTTCTTATTATTAACTTAGTATTGTATATTGTAGAAAGATATGTACTAGACAAGATATAGCTTATTTATAGCATGGTTTATAATAAATAGCGTTGCTTAAAGAAACCATGTATTTAATAAATCGTACATGTCTTAGGTCTTTACTTTTCTAGTAGATTATTGAACGGCATATAAGATTTGTTATGAATTCTTTAAAAAATATTGAAAGAAGGAAAAAAATTAAAAGTACTATTGAAGCAAATTTTCGATCCTACTATTGCAAAACAAGAAAATAGTCTCGTATACCAACAAATGGGTTTGACTTAAATTATAACTATTCAGATTAATTAAAATCTGGTTAATTGACAGGCACGCTAAAATTGAATTGTTAAGAGGCATTGAAAATTCTAAAAAAATGTAAATGCAGTGAAACCACATTAAATGTTTCGTTTTTAAAAGGCAATCTGTTTGAATAGACATATAGGCGTTTTTAAATTGTAGATGATATCAAGAAATAATGCAAAAGTATCAAATGTGGGTGCTCACATCTCAGGTTTATAGGCAATTCAGATATAAATTTAACAATCTTTTAACTCTTTAGTTCAAGCTATAACTTCCGTCTTCAACAGACTGTAGAATACGTATTGACCGCATTAAATAAATATTCGCGCGAACAACTTTAAACGAAAGGAAAACAACGTTATTGTCATCAGAACACGCATACGAAATGTTTAACTTATCTATGTTGTTAACAAAGACTGTTGTTTTCCTCTCATTGTTTTGTTGCTAACATCTCATCAATATTATGGAACATTTATTAATCAATAACAAGTCTAACAAGTGTATCGATATTACATGCTGATCTCTAATCAGTGAGGTTACCTACAAACACGGCGTATCATATAACGATAATTAAAAAAATAATTAGGCACAATGCCAATCACTGTAGTCTCCAATATATGATTGTTCAAGTGCATGTAAATTTAATTATCCTAATGATTCGGAATTACAAACACGCACACGTATATACATGATGAATGTTCATCTCAGAAAACAATTAATTTTTATGAGATCATTGGAGTTCCACTTAAATGAGCATTGACGTGTGTTTACTTATATATTTTATTTATTAATTCTCAGTTATATATATATATATATATATATATATATATATATATATATATATATATATATATATATATATATATATATATATATATATATGCGCGCAAAACCTCATAGCTAACACAAGTTTATGTTATAAGATATCAATAATATTTGTGGGTTCGCCAAATAAGTGTATCTGAAATTGTCTAAACTAAATTTGTTCTTCCTTTATTACTTGTCGCGAATTTTTGTGTTGAATGATTTGAAAAATTTCTATTTGAATGGGAAAGGAGCAGTATTGGTAAAGGACATTGCAGGAAATATGGCAGCCTATGTGGACTACAAAGAATAGTTAAATGTAGCATTCAAAATGTTTTTTTTAAAAAATATAATGAATACAAATAATTATTATTCACATTACAATTGCAAAAACAAAGGTTTCAGATAAAATATATTTCCAAAATAATATATATTTTTATTGCTTAACAATAAACTAAATGGTATGTGAAACAATACACAATCTAGAAACACTGTGAATTATCCAAAATAAATATTTCTGATGCTAATATTAAATGTTATTTTAATTTGAGGCATTTTACGGAAGGTTCATTTACCTCTTGATAACAATGGAAAATTTATACAAACATAAAAAGACTAAATTTCTTATGTCACTGACTTCAACTGGTTATTATCGAAACCTGCTCTTGAGCTTTAACTTTTCAGATTAAAATATTGAAGCAATAGTGTTGCATAGGACGCCTCGTTGGTTAGTATTTGGAGTAGAGTCACATTAAAAGAAGCTCCTGTGTTTGATAAAAAGAGGAATTGAAATAAATAGTTCATAAATATTATAACATGTTTAAAAGCATTCTTTCTAGACATTGGCATTTAAGAATATTTAATTATGTATTAGAGTGTGCAAACCCTGTAGTAACAAATTAGTTCAGTTGTGACAGAAGGATAAACCAATAAGCTTGTAGAACGAATTAGCAGCGAGATTATACTTTCCGTTCATCTTTGGTTTTATCCTTCTGGTCATAATTGAACCAATTTGTTACTAGGTTCGCAACACCTAATACATACTTGCATATATATTAGCTCTTCGCAACAAACATTATTTAACTGTTATATATTTAATTATATTTCGGAATTCGAAAACCTGACAAAAAAGGGATAAATTTAACTACACATTAATTTCACTTTCCTAAATTGTATTTAAAACCAGATAAATTGTTTCATCTGCATAAGAAGAAATTGAAAAAGAAGTCATGTTCAATAATGTTGTATTTGGAGCATTATAAACCAAATTATAATGTCATTTATACATACGTTCCGTGTTTACCGGCGTCTCATTAGTGAAGCCGGTACAACTCCCTATATCCATTGTATATTTTGTCAAAGAACGTGAGACAATAAGATGGTAAAATCTCCTATACGAATGCATACACAAGCATTACTGGAGTTAACTTCATATAAATTCTTTGCAAATAGAACTTTGAAAACAACTCATCATGCATAATATTTGCCGAGCTTCTAAAAAGTGCCAACACTATGGTTGTTATGTCGGTACCTGATACCAACATTATGGTTGCCGAGTAGGTATATGGTAACAAAATAATGGATTTCAAGATATGTTAAATTTCAAAAAAAAAATTAAAATTTCAAGTACGTCTAAACTCATGTTAATTCAACAAATCCCCACACTTTGGCTTTGATAAATACAAGTTAACAATTTTGCGTGGTAATCCTGACATCATTCAATTAAATATGTACCAAATTGGTACAGTTTGTAGCGAAGAACTAATTTATATGCAATTATGTATTAGGTTTTGCGCAGCTAATAACAAATTTTATCAAATATGATCCCAACGATAAATAGAAGTCAGCATGAACGAAAGATGTAATCTGTTATATGCATGCAATTCATGCTTACTGGAAACTCATCAATAAGAACCGGTTTTACACCCTCTACCCACCATATATTTGGTCAAGGTATGTCGGACAGTCATACTGTACAATCTCCTATACGAATGTGTACACAAGCAATGATGGAGTAAACTTCATACAAAGTCTTCGACAATCTGATGTCGAAGTCAACTCGCTAAATATAATGCATACCGAGTCTATAATAGGTACCACCACAGGTATTGTCGACCAGGGACATGATATAAAAACTACGGATTTTAAGATATGGTAAATTTCATCAAAATTAAGAATTACAGCAACTTCTGAGCTCCAGTTACTCTAGCAAATCCATAATTCTGCAACTATTGTGTTTTTCGGATATACGAAATCGCCAACCATAGTGTTGGCACTATTTTCAGACTCCATATTTGTTATATATATATATATATATATATATATATATATATATATATATATAGTGAGTTGGAGTTAAAGTCCCATTGTCGAAGACGCATGAAGTTAACTCCCGTATTTCTCCTATACACATTCGTATTGGAGATTGTGCAGTCTAATTGTCCCACATTACTTGACCAATTATATTGCCGGTGTAAAGCGTAGTACCGTTACCTATTGATGAGTCGCCAATAAGGAGGATTCGAATTTGTACATGGGACTATACCTTTCGTCCATGCTGACTTTGGTTTGTCCTTCTTGTCATATTTAAACTAACTTGTTACCAGGTGCGCAAAACCTACTACAAAATAACTAAATGTTTGTCAGAAAACTTTTCTAAAAACCTGGAAGTACTCACAAAAAGGAACCTTCAAACGTTCTTTTCGACGATATTTCTGTCAATCAAGACAGGTAAATATTTCCGACAACCATTCTCGCTAACATCGACACAATTTTGGTCTTTGGTAATTATAAAGAATGCGGATGGTCTCAAAGATAGCCGACAGGACCATTCGAAATTTAATCCAGCCACAGACCAAGACGATCTATTTTTTGCGAGTTTCAGACAACTATTCCAACGCTTAAACACATTTTCATTTAGATTCTGTGTAAATTTATGGTGTACATCTTGGTGTGTTGTTTATATGGGAACACGGTTTTCGAGGAAGATATCCTGGGTCTAATTGGAAATACCAATCATTATTATATCAAGAAGAATTTCGTGTGTGCTTATGTGTGAGAGGCGTATTACAATCAATTTGACATAAACTTACCTAGTGAAAAAACGGTCATACTTAAGAGATCTGACAATAACTTTAAAATGGGACAGTTTTAACTAAATTTTGCCATTTGGCATGTTGATTGTCAAATTGTTCGTGGGATATGCTTTCCTGTGAAAAAGATTTCCAAAAGAGGAAGCCAAAATATTTGGATAAACCAGGTGGACAGTGGAGGCAAACACTTTGTGGCGCCCACCAAGGAGAAGGTAATTAGTCAATTCCCTGTCGTGCGCCACGTTTCTTTTATTCTGCCTATTTGAAAATATCTAAATTTCTTCGGTATAGAATGACGAGATATTCCTATTTTTTGTAACTTTCATTAATGAATACCTATTGTTTCATTGATACAGTGCAAATGCATAAGTTAATTGAAAGTGACAGATAAGCTGGCTTAGGTGATATATCTACGCATAC